>PVKA01024748.1:0-33839 GCA_004027165.1 Ctenomys sociabilis
AGCTCACTTTGTAGCTCAGGCTGGTCTCGAACTCACAACAATCCTCCTGCCTCAGCCTCCCGAGTGCTGGGATTACAGGCATGCGCCACCACGCCCAGCTTCTTATTTTTTAAATAGTGTTGAATTTCATGTTGTCAAGCGATTAGGTAACACTTAGTTCATTTTGACCTATTCAAGACCTGTTTCTAAAAATTTCTAGGGCAAGACTAGAACAACTTCCCTCAAAATGCAGTTCAGCTCTATAGCCAAGATGTGACTCTCCTGTTGTACTTCCTGAATGATCTCAGATCTCGCTGAGGTCTCTGTTCTATTGATCACAGTCAACAGTCAAGAATGCAACTCAAAATAGGATGGTCAGGTATGACTTCACTGAGAAGGTGATAGCTATACAAAAATACTTTTCTTAAATCTTTCATTACTGAGCAATGGGTATGGGTATGAATTCATACTGTTATGTAATATCACACTGCTTTCCAGAAGATCATACCATTTTATACTAAATAATTTTTATGCCAGTAATTCTGAAAAGTGCCTGGAGACTGGAGTGCTCAGCCTTAAAGCACCTGTCTAGCAATCATGGAGCCACAGGGTTTGAGCCCCAGGACTGCAAAAAAGAATGAGGAAGAGTAAGAGGAGGGAGGAGCAGGAGGAGAAGGAGAAGGACAGCCTGCTTCACAATATCTTTGATAATGCCAAGTTTAGTACATTATGGTGTATCTCTTGAAAGCAACTGTACAGCTATCAAGAATCAAACTTTTGGGGCGGAGAGATAGCTCAGTCACATAAATGCCCACCTGGCAAGTGCAAGGTCCTGAGTTCAATCCCTGGTACAAAAAAAAAAATCAAACTTTTGGAAACTAATGACAAGGAAAAGCTCTCAAAATAACATTATTTGAAAAAAGCAGGGTAGTATAACTTTTATGTTACTGTTAGTATTACTTTTAAAACTTCTGTTATAAAATATGAAGCACTTGATAAAATAAATGTGTTGATAATAAAGAGCTTCATTCAGAACAGGAAAATACCCAGGGAAAGGAAAATCTGTAAACATAGAAACCACATACCCACTACAGACTGTAGCTAGAGTCACATTTTTCTCTCTGTGCTCATCAGTGATCGTCTCAGAGCAGAGCTGTCTGGGCCTTTAATGGAACATCCTGACAGCACAACCCACTCAGCTAGGAACTAGAAAAATCCCCCACCTGACCAATTGAAGTCCACAGAACAGAAGCAACTATCTGTCACCAGATTTTATTTGTTTTCAATAATTTGGATCACATGCTTTTCCCTTTGCTCCTGTTTTACATTTTAACACTGAATGTATTGGTTTGATACGAAGTCATATTCTACAACTAATGCCACAATATTATAATCATAATATAGCACCATGTGGGTGGCCTAAACAACTGAAATTTATTTTTTCACAATCTCAGAAAACAGAAGTCCGAGATCAAACTATCAACAAAATTAGTATTTGCTGAGGCCACTCTCATGAGCTTTCAGATATCTGCCCTTTCCCAGTGTCTTCATAATCTTCTATGTATATCTCTTCCTCCACCTGTACCTTTATTTTTCTATGTCTATCTCTATCTCTATCTCTATCACTATTCATATCTGTATCTCCATCTCTATCTCTGTCTCTATCTCTATCTGCCTCTATTTCTATCATTTGTTTCCACGTTTCCTTATTTCTTTATCATGATGAATTAGAGCCCAACCTGATGACCCTAATCTAACTAATTAGCTAATTAGCTTTTTAAGGTCCCTAGTCTACATGCATTCATATTCTGAGGTATTAGGAGTTAGGACTTCAATACATGAATTTTGGTGGGACAACATTTAGGCCATAACACTAAGTTCAGTTCTGTGCTTCAAATTTCTCATGAATGTAGACAACCCATTTCTTTACTCTTTAGGCAAAAATTCTAACTCAAAAGCACTGGATATTGCATTGTGACTCTCATTTGAGAAGTAGTGACCTTGGACAAGACATCAAGCTGCTTCCCTCTCAGCATCCTTATCTATCACTAAGGGGACAACATAAAAACATATCTCATGTCATTGTAAGTACACATTAATTTTATCAAGTGATTTAATTTGCATAGAACAATGCTTGTCCCATAGCCAAGCTCTCAATAAAGATTATTACTGTGATATCAAATTATGTAATTACTTGATTAGCATTGTACTTGACACAAAAGATACAGCAAGAAACACAAAAAGACACTTCTTATCTGTTAACTGAAGAGAGATTTTTTTTCTCCTGGATCAAGGTTGGTCTTATTTCTTTTAAGGAAGATTTTGTTCTTTTAAAATTCTATGTAGTCATACTTTTCTAAGAAATACTGAACAGTTGAAGTATGTTTCATCTCCCAGCCCTTTCCTCACTGTAGGCACTGATTCTTATTATGTGTGACTTGTAGACTTAGGGAGAGGTATAGTCTGATAAGAAAACGTGAAATAGTGAATCTTATTTTACCCTTCATGGTAATCTCTCCTCTTTGTCCTTTAAACAATGAAACACTCTTACATACTGTTAGTTGACAGACAGACAGACACACAGACACACACAGACACACACACACACACACACACACACACACACACACACACACATGCACACAGTGTTCTGGACATATTATCTAACGCCACGTGCCCAGATTCCTCAACTCAATAATGCTGTCTTGGGAGGCTGTAATATCTAATTAATTAAGCAATTCTTCTAGAATGCTTTGATGACTAAAAATATGGATGATGTGTCTGTCTGTCCTCTGTACCTCAGCTCACTCACCCTCATGTGGGAACATATGGTTTGGGTACTTTTTCAAGCAAGGGCTTGTGCTACCTCATACATTAATTCTAGCTGTAGTAATACTTTGGGAAAGGAATATGATCCTGAAATAACCACCAGAAGTGTGTCATGAAAGGTCATGGCAACAGGGTAGAGGATGTTGGACAGAAGTGTTCTAAAAATAGAGAGCAGGAGATCAAAGAGCCAGTGGTGACGAGGAACCTATTTTGGCTGTGGTTCCTAGGGGGGAGGGGAGGAAGAGGCCGCAGCTCCCTGCCTGCTGGTCCCTTCTGTTCTACCTGCCACTCACAGCTCTGCTGCAGAAATGCAGGGGGTGGGAGGGCAGTTAGCACATTCTTTTCAGTCCTGGGTGCTGTCTGCAGTGTAGTTTTGATGAAAAGTGCAGCTGCAGAACCCTGACAATGTCAAGACAAGTAACACTACAGAGACTTTTACCATACACCTATTGCTGATGTTACCAGAAAAGTTTTGATCAAGAATCCTTAACTTCAGCTCTTTTGTAGACCAGATCTTGGAGCTTTACAAGTTCAAGTCGACTCTTCATTGTCTCTCTAAGTTGCACTTCAGGATGAAGTGCAAGGGCTTGAAAAGCCAAACACTGGATTTTTGTGCATGTCCAAGAAATTGGGTCAATAGGTTCAACCTTGTCTGGTTACATTAGCTACTCTGAGAGGTGTAGAGATGAGGTACAGGCCTATCTGACCACAGCTGAAGAAACTGATATTCTAGGTACATTGTCTAGCCCTTTCCCTCCTCTAAATCAGATCATCTCTAAAGGTCGATTTCCTCAATAGTGAATTAATCCTATTGACCGAGTTGCCCGAGACACAGCAAAGCTATGGAAGTGGGTGCACCTATATGGTGCTATGCAAATATTTCTGAAACAATCACCTGGTTGTCAAAGACTCAGACTATATCACTTCAAGCTAAATCTGCTCCTTATTCATGGAGACTTCTTTGTATTCATTCCAAAACTATTTACTGTGTCACTCCAGTGTGCTAGGCACTGTGCCAGGATCCAAGAAGCTTTCAAACATGAATCATATCCAGATCCTACCCTCAAGGAACTTAAGAGTGTGAAAATGCAGATAAACCGCAGAAAAATGCACTGCTAGGTTTATGTTATTTAGCTTCTGATGATCGCATAATTGAGCACAATACGCCATGCAAGAGATTTAGCAGTCCCTCTTCAATAGGTAAAGAACAGTGAACAGGTCAATTAACATGCATGTCTGTTAATAAGCTAGTTGGCAGGTATGGCTTCAGTCAAAAACATGGGGAAATGCATGGGTAAGCAAGGGTGACCCACTTGACTGGGACACTTTGTGACTAACACTTTATGACTCTGCGGTGATGAATGGTGAGTGACAGTGACCGAATGGCAGCCCTTGTTGAGGAGGAGTCTTAGGCTCCCCAAACCAAGGCAATCGATTCTGTCTGCCTCCAGAGCTAATTTCTCCATTTGTTTTCATTCTAGGCTTTCTTTGAATCAGTGAGTGAAAAGGCTTTTTGTTTTTTGACATTGTTGGTTCTCTGTGCTTAACAAATCTCTGACTTGATTCTAAAAGCAGATACAAAGTTAAGACTGCTTCCGGAGAATGAAGGATCCTAGTATTTATAAGAGGGACACAAGCACAATTATAATCCTAAAACTTATACAATCTATTGTCAGTTCAATAAAAGTAAGACATTTGGATAAAGAAAATCTCAAATCATTTGAAAGTCACAACAGTCTTGACTCTTGTAAAAATCTAATTTATAAAGCACATCCTCAGGCAGACTTATGGTGTCAGAAATGTTCCTTGGATAACAATATTAAAGGTCTTCTGAAAATGCAGGACATAAACTAATCTCTCCTCCTGGGTGAAGAAATGACATTTCACAATTTCCTTTTCAGGAAAACTTTGAAAGCCTGTACATTGATTTTGTGTGTGCCTATCCTTCAGGCATCAGTAGATTTAAATCAGTTTTAGAGAATTTAAATATGGTCCTTAGGGAAAAAAAGTTATTGTGAAGTCAGAAAATAGTAATGTTTTGCCCAGGACTCAGAATAAAGGTTAAAATCTGCTCGGGGGACTTGTGGGTGCTAATACTGAGCTAGAGAATTTCACAGGATGGTAGAATGAGAAATATGCACACTGCAAGAGCTCCGAGCACTATATACCTTCAAGCCAAGATGTTCACGGCAGGCCCAGAGGCCTGGGTTACCTCAGGAGACATGTAACTCCCAGTTGAAACCATACGAAGTGTTTCCAAGGTCCAATAGGCTGGCTTCTACTCTCTAACCTTTGATAATTCGGACTAAAATGTCTCAGAAGGAGGCAGAGTCAAAAATCTGCATCACATACCCACATACAGGTTCATTAATGGCCATCTGTATGGTTTCTCATGTTAAATCTCAAATATATGCTTCCTTATATGAAGAAGAGGAAAGAGCAATATGGTCAAGCTTTCCTGATTCTGGATTCAGTCAGTTTCTGTAACAAACATGTATGGGATCACTAGTCTTTACACTTGGCCAGGTAGAAAAATAAGTTCATGCCACTGGCTGTGTTTGTGCTTCTGCAGCATGCAGTGAGCCCTGTTAGACCAGGCAGAGGGCACTTGCTACAGGTCCAGGCACACTGTGCTGCCTTTTGCTGATACCCACTGGGCTTCCAATCCCTATGACCTCATGTTAGGACTCTCGGTTCTCACCAACCAACCTAGGTCTTTTTAAGAGATGGAAGTTTTCATCTTGAATTGGCCAGTGGTCAGAAGTCTTTCAGAAGAGTGCTTAACTTTAGGCATGAAAGCTCTAAGGTCAGGGATTTGTTCACTAGCATTTTCAACATTGTGAAACAAACTGTCTCCAAGTTTGGTAGCTTAAAGCAGCCTCCATTAAAACATATTATGGAGTCTGTAGGTCAAGAATAGGGGCAAGTACTCCCCTATGTGATGTTACCAGAGATGACTTGTCACTCAGTGGCACTCAGCTGGCAGCTTAAGCTGGATGAGAAGGTATTGCTCACACATCCTGTGCACCAGTGGAAATGGCTAGAAGTGTGACCTTGCTGGTCTTGTCCCTTGGATTACCTACATGTTCTCCTCAGTAGCACAGCCTCTGGGTGGTTGTATGTCTTACATGGTGGCTGACCCCTGCTCCCCACCAAGCAAGCACCCCAAGAGAAAAAGAAGTGGCATGACTTTTGTGGTCTAATCTTGGCAGTCATGCAAGCACTACCTCTCCAGCATTCTATAGGTTCCAAGCAGTTGTAAAGCTGTCCCAGATTCAAAGGACAGGGAATTAGGTTCCATTTCCTGATGGCAGGCCACATGTAGAAGAGATAGTGGAATATTGTTGAGGTTATCTTTGAAAACTACAGCCTTTCACCCTGTCTCACTGTTTCCTCAAAGTAAGGCTCAACTGCCTCTGAATTCCTAATTCCTAATTCGTTTCTTGTCTAGGGGTTTAGTTACTGTGTCTACCAAAAACTGAAGTCCCTTCCCTTCTTCTTTTTCCTCCCACCTAGTTAAGATGTCCACTTCAAGGGCCCAGGAGATGGCTCAGTAGAATAAGCACTTCCCTGGCAAGCGCAAGGGTCTGAGTTCAATCCCCAGTTCTACCAAAAAAAAAAAAAAAAGATGTCCACTCCAAAGAAACTTCCCATAGACCATCTTCAATTCAAGGCAGAGTTCACAGCACTTAGTTTAACCAGCAAGAGGATGTGGTTCACAGAGGAAGGAGTAATTAAGACAATAGTAATATAGGAAAATACTGAGGAGGTTGCCGTCATCACTGGGTGCTGATGGGCAAGGAAAATTCTGACAGACTGAAAGTAAGGGAGAAAGGCAGGTCATTGCAATGTGAGGAGAAGAAAAACAGTGGGGAGAAATATGACAGATGAAGAAAAGCTAAGACTGCTAAAGTATTTGGCCTTTAAGATTTTTTTTTTTTTTTGGTCTCACTATGCATAGTGATCCTTCTGCTTTCTGCCTCCCTAAGTATTTGGGCTTCAAATTCTATAGCCACTGAGATGTTAGAGTTTTAAGTTGTGGTTTTTTTTTTTAAATATTTATTTATTTATTTATTTGCACAGGGTCTTGCTACTCAGCTCAGAATCATAATGATCCTCCTGTCTCAACCTCCCAGTCCAATTTCAGTGGCCCACATGGTGTATTTGGGGTTCCAGGGCCAGCATAGCACATGGTACTGGTCCTGCTGCTTGCCAAGCCGGTACTTAGACCTCAGAGCTATCTCCCCAGCCTTAAGTTCTGTTTAAAGAAGATGACTCTGTGGGGAAGGTGTGTGGAACAGTGAAATTTTAGAAATAAATAATGACTGGAATGCTAGGGGCTTAGGTTTAAGTGCATCCCTCAGCGTCCCTCAGAATTCAAGTGTAGGAAACTTGATTACTAAAGGGGATTAGTATTTGGAGGTGGAGCCCTTGGGAGATCATAAGGATCAGACAAGATCATTGGGTGGAGGTCCTGAGATAGTATTAGTGGCTCTGAGACTAGGGAAACCAACAGTAGCGTGTTTGCTCTGTCTTGCCTTATGTACATCTGCCATGTTGTCGTGTAGCAGAAGGCGTTGCTGGACCCTGCTCTTGAACTGCTCAGCTTCAAGAACCATGAAACAAATAAATTTCCACTAGAAATTCTTGTCTTTTATTTCTACAGGGTCTTGCTACGCAGTTAGTACATGTAGTGATCCTCCTTCTCAGCCTTCTCAACACTGGGATTACAGGCATATGCCGCCATCCCCAGTTTCAAACAAATTTCTATTCTTTAAAAATTTACAGGTCCCAAGTATTTTATTATAGTAACAGAAAATGGACTAAGTCAGTAAGAAGCCATGTATCCTGTTGAGTGGAAAAGAGAGGGCTTTCTTTCCTTTCTCATCTATGACAGAAACAGTAGCCATGACTTTTTCTCCAGAAATGATGGCTTAAGCTGGTACCATTCACCGCTAAGCTTAGACATTTCTTCAGCAAAGACTTGTCCAGCCATTTTTGGATTGGATAATGGGTAGGACTGCTTGTCTCTTGGGATTTCATGTTCACCTCCCCTATTCCTATCTCAGAAAAACCTAACAACCCAGTGGCCTTCAAAGTCTTTAATTTCCCAAGTCCTCTTCAATTCCTGGCCTTGCTAAGAAGGTCTCAGCTTCTTGCTGTCTCCCTGCACGCCCTCAGACTGTCTATGCTGCAACCACACAGGGCTTCACACCATTCACTGAGCAAGCTAGGCTCCATCACATTGCATGGAATCATCTCTGCCTGCCTAGACATCCACTCACACCCAGCTGAAATGTCCCCTCTCGGAAGCACTAGGAGGCTGCTGCCTTCTTGTCTCCCACAGTGCTCTGTCTTTTGCTACTAACACCTGTCCCACTGTTGAGTTGTGTGTCTTTCATGTTTATTTTGTGTATTAGCCTAAGCCTCTCGAGGGTAAAGAGAGCCTTTTATCAAGGCTTTGTATCATCCGTGGCTCTCACAGAAACTGATGCACAGGAGGAATCAGTAGTTCTTACATGAAAGAACAAAGTAGGAATTTCATTTTACTCATTTTGGTCTGTGTTTCTGACCTGGGAACTGTGATACTCTGAATTAGCCAGCATTGGTACTGCTCTCTGCAGAACAGTGGTACTAAAGTCTGTTCAGAAAAAGCCAGGTTTCTGTTGACATAAAGCTACCGAAGTAATCTGGGAAATCAGCCAGTGAAAACCAGCAGATCCAAGTGCAGTGGAGCTCTATTCACCAACCTTGTTTATTTCTAACAAATTGTTTCCCAGAGGAATCATGAGCAGCCCATTTGTCGCGTCTCTCACACCCCAGCAACTAATAAAACTGGCAATTCTTTGCCTGGTTTCAGAGTGCAGAGCAGCCCTGTGGAGTTTCCTGGGTTCATCAGTAACATTGTCTTCCCTGAAAGGCTGACATTCATGGGCAGTTTAGGTCATTGTCAACTTCTGTGGTCCCCTTTTAAACCTAAGGTCACACATTCATTAAACCCTTCCTGACATTGTGTGGATAATAGCGGAGAACTCAGCTTACGTACACTAAGCCTTCAAGAATGCTCCGTGGGCTGAGCTCAGCTTCTTCGGGAGAACATTGTTTGCACAGAGCTTCAGAGCTTGGGAGATGAGATGTTCTCCTTTTTACCAAGAATCCTGCCGTGAACTGCCTTATATAACCAAGCAGTGCTCGCAAGTTGCTGCTTTCACTGTGGCTAGAGCAGATGGCCACTCCGTGTGCCTTCCCAAGCCTCCCTTAGTACCAACATGGAGAAAGAATCTCTAAGTCTTAGCATTTTGCTACTTGCTTTGGATGTTCGCTGAATTTCTTTCTTTTTAAAATAATGTTACTGAGAAACAATAGCAATGAGACAGTTTCAAAACCAATTAGTAGGACAGTTTCAATAATTAACACATTGCACATTATTGTCTTCTTCATGGTTATTCATAGTTGCTGAACTTCTTAAATGGTAGTATAAAGGTGAAACATTTTGCATCCTTCTGACTTGTTTTAATTTTATCCATCAGCACCTACTCTGGCGCTCTTACTAATTTCAGTTTCAGATGTTTTCACCTCTAGGGTGATACTTACATAAATGTATGAAAAAGATGATTTCTAAAACGTCTGAACTGTGAATCAGCTATCACAGCACCAAAGAATTGTCCCCCACATTCTCTCTGTAAAGGGGGAGCTTCCCTATTCTATTTAAGGGTCACTGAGACCCTTAAACAGTTGGTAAGTAATTGAGGTGAACGAAGAGTAGACTTTGGAGTGATCATACTGACACAAAGAGAAAATCTGATCTCAGGTGGGTGAACTCCAAATGATACAGGGAACCTCCAAACGACATAGGAAAAATGATCTCCCGATCTGACCTGCACAAGTTTGTGTTCTCTAAAACCAAAGAATGAATTTTAGGAACAAATGAAGGTTATGAGCAGAATAGATTTATTTATTTTTTAAAATTTATTTATTTATTACAGTGTCTCGCTACACATCACGGATTCTTTTTTTTTTTTTTTTTTTTTGCGGGGGGGGTCAGCTCAGCCCACCCTGGGGGAAGGGGCTGGCATGGCATGTGGTGCTGGGGATCAAACCGCGGTCCCTGAGAGCTTGCCTAAGCAGGCGCTTTATTTATTTATTTATTTTTTTTTTTTTCTGAGTGATTTTACATATGTTAATTCTAGGACTCAAATAATTGAAACACCAAACCGTCATCCATTAAGCAGTAACATGATCGCATAATAAGCAGTCACTGTTTGATTGTATTACTCAGAAATATAATATCAAACATATTAACACTTTTGTTCTTAAGAAGTCTCATCTGATGATTTTGGAAAGATCTTATGCTAAGGGAGCGACTGACTTCACTAAGAGCCCTATGTATCTACCTGTTTATAAACACACTGAGTACTGTGCATAATGATGTGAGCTGTGACGCTCGAGGAACTGAGGTCAGCTGGCTCCAGCGTTCTCACCGCTGTGCTCCCAAGCGCAAGCAGGCGCTTTAGACCGCTGAGCTATCTTGCCAGCCCCAGAATAGATTTATTGAGGGAAAGAAAACTTCTGTCCAAGAGAGGGACAGGAGGTGGGGCCCAAGCGGGTTGTTCTTCCAGGGACTTTTATAGTGTAAAACCATGCGGGGCTAAAGTGGAGAAAAGGGGAACTCGCTTAGGTGGATGTGGGGTGGGACAAAACTATGTTCAACCAATAGGATTACAAGCACCATTGCTCAGGTAAAATTGATTAGGCCCAAGACCAAATGGGGCAGCGAGTCACATAGCAAGTGGGCATGAATGTCGACAGGACTTTATCAGGTAGCCATCCAGTAGTAATCAGATTAATGATTCTTGGTCTCCCTCAGGGTGATGATCAATCCGGATGCTGATCTTTAGGGGGGTCGGCATTTGTTTGACCTTTGCTCTTTAGGTCTGGCCCGCAGCGGGAGCATCCATCCGCCCCAGAGTTGCAAAATATCTGGTCTTCTGTGGTATCTCCTTCGAGGGCCTGGCCCTGTCTGACTGCCTATAATATTTCTATCTAACTTAGCTGCCTACAACAATAGCTTGTTGTATCCTAGTGTGGTCACTAATCCATGTGACTAGAATTTCTGGGCTTCCATGTTTTCAATTATAAAAATTACTTATTTACTTATGTTTGATACTGAGGATCGAACTCAGGACCTTGTACTTGCCAGGCAGGCACTTGAGATATCTCCCTGGCTCCTTCCACATATTTTAGATCAAACCCTTATCATAGATGTGGTATTGATGAAATAATACAACTCTAAGAAGATTCTCCATGAAGATTAGTTTCTTTTTTATTTTTATGTTTTATTTTTTGGCAGAACCGGGGATTGAACTCAGGCCCTTGAGCTTGCCAGGAAAGCACTTACTCTACTGAGACATCTCCCTGGCCCTTTTTTTTTTGATTAGTTTTTCTCTTCACTTCCTTGGCAGGTCAGTGTATCTGGAAGGGGCAAAAGCAGCAGACGTTTCAAACTAAAGAGTTAGAAAGCCTTGTCGGCGGGGCATATCTAAAATTAGAATATGTAACTAGGAGCCAACAGACAGTAATTTGACTTGCAATTTCCTGGCAACGCATCTATTTTACCAGGCCTGCCAAGAATTTGTGACTATAGCTATATTTACAGTAAGCATTATTTTAAAGAGACTCAGTGATTCTATTAATCATCTGGCATCAAAGTGTATTCTGCTATAGAAATTAAAGGTCTAGGATAGTTATGAGTTCCAGTGAATGCAGCCCCGACCTAAGTGTCAGCCATATACACTGTCCGTACATGTACAAGCTATTGCAAACATTTATGAACTATCCTTAATCACTCTTCAAATTGCTGTGAGAGAGAAGTAAGTTCATTTTACTGAAATTTAATCCCCATGATTCAATGAGAAATAAGAGAGTAACTTAGAGATGAGCCCCAAATAGTTTCAGGATTTTTCTCATTAAAGCTTAATCAAAACTCTTTATTCTTCTAACTGCTTTCCTTATCTCTGATTCCTGAAGTTTTTGAAATTGTAAGTAAAATATTTAAAGCACAAAGAAAATGCCACAGATATTTGGCTAAAACTCCAGGAGACAGGCTTACAGAGAGCAAGAGAAAAGGTTGCTCTTTGATGGTGGAAGCAGAGGCCAACAGGGTGTCTTCAGGTTCTGTGTGAGGATCAAGAGGCCCAAGTGAGTGGTACAGTGTCTGGATTTCAGAATTGGCATCACATGGGGATGTGTTTGTGTGAATTCTCAAGGCTCAGTCCTAATTTAGTGAATGAGAAATAGTCTTCATTTTTACCAAGCTTTCCAGAAGGTTCTGATGATGGCAAAGAGTGAGAACTCTTAGCCCAGAATGGATTCTGAAAACTGAAGGGAATAAACTTTGCAGTGGTTTAGCTCTGTCATTGTTATAAAATTTTATTCTGTGCTTGAAGAGAGACAAGACAAATTAGTGGTCTATATAATTCTTGGATAATATACACCTTTTCACTGAAGAGCTTAGTGAAAGCCAATATGATCACAGGATGACAGCTTTTGGAAGAATTTTAAAAGGTCACTCTTCATAGCCCACTGCATTATACAGAAATGATTTAACAGGCCAAACTGAGTTATAACCTGAACAGATAGTTACATGAAAGGCTTATTTCCAAAGGGGTCTAGTGTCCAATTGTGTGTGGAAGGTACTGGCAATTGAATCTAAGGCCTCACAAATGCTATGTGTTCAAATAACTTTTAACATGCCCTAGGCTACACAAAATGAAAAAGTCTGCTTGCTGGGAAATCTTGCAAAGAGAGAACATGGTCAATTTTGTGTGTGTCTTAGTTACTTTCGCATCACTGCAACACAATACCCAACACCCACAATTTAAAGGATGCAAGATTTATTTGACTCACAGTGTGTCAGCCCACAGGTTTTGATCCCTAGTTGGCTGGCTGCAAGCCAGGGTGGCATGGCTGAGGGGTATCAAAGAGGGGCATAGCAGAGAAGACTTGCCTGTGGCATTGCAGACACAAACAGAAAGAGGGATTGAGGGAGAAAGAAGGCAAATAGCTTGCTCCAGTCATACCCTGGTGATCTGTCTCCTCCAACCAGGCTTCACCTCCCAAATCATACACAGCTGTGAACCCTTCAATGGACCAATCCATTGATGAGTATGATGCTACTATGACCCAGTCTAAAAGCTCATTAGGCTTTGGGAAACATCCAGATACAAACCATAACAATGTGGAATTATGAATCTCTTAAATCATATTTAACCATGGAAACTACTCTATGGATCATCCCTTGAGACCACAATTCTGCGGAATCCATTCTGGAAAATGTCATAAATCATAGAATAACAGAATTTCTGGCTTGGGGCTATCCCTGGAGATCAACCAGTTGACTACCTTGTTTCTGAGCCCCATGTCTGCCTAAAGTCACAAAGTTCATTATTTTGAAGTCAGTTCTCAATGCTAGTTTGTGCTTTTACTGACTCTTGAGTTGTGTGAGTTGTGTGAATTGTGTGAATATGTTGAATGTGCGTGTGCACACACATGTTAGAGATGTAGCCCAGGACCCAACTCATGCAAAGCACAGAATCTTTCATAAAGTCAAAATTTTATGCCTAAATTCCCACTCCATATATGTGTACATGGATGAAAATAGGTAAAATGTTTTACAGTTGTCAGTTAGAAAGTCATCCAACATTGAGTAAAAATACTGTAACCTTTGGAGTTAATTCCAGTGCTCTTATTTTATATTCAAAAAAAATCAAGGGATGAGTCATTGTTGTGGTTAGAATAGAGAACATCTCCCAAGGATCATGTGTTGGCAGATTGATCCTTGATCCTTGGTGCAGCTGTGCTTATAGGTGTGTGGATTCTCAGCTTACTGGGGTGTTGGGAGGTAGTAGAATCTTTAGGAGTGCAGCCTACCTGTGGAAGCAGATCATTATAAACACATCCATGAAAGGTATATGCTGCCCAGGCCGCTTCTTTTTCCTCTGTCGGCTTCTTTTCTCCAGTAAAATAAACAGTTGCATTCTACCATGCTCTTCCTGCCATAATGTTCTGCCTTTCCACAGGCCCACAAATAGTGGAGCCAAGTGACCACGAGCTAAAACCTCAAAAACCACAAGTCGAGGTACATCTTTCCTCTGGTTTAATTTATTTGTCTCTGGTATTTTGTAACAGCTGTGAAAAGCTGATTAACGCAGTTCTTTGAATTCTTCAAGTCTACTGCCTAAAATGAGGATGATAATTGTACCTACATCCTGGGTGTAATGAGAAGTAAACAACAACACCAGAAATCTCTAATGGGTCAATAACATTAGTGACTGTCCAAATTGATTTAAAAAAATGTACAGTGGAAAAAAGTCCACTTGTACTTTATTAAATCAAAACAGGAGCTCTTGTGGCCCAGTTAGCTTTTAAAGATCCACTTTTCAATGCTGTTACAGTGGTGGGACATTCCTAGCACATGCTTTTTTGGGAGTGATGCATTCAAACCGAAGCAAATAGTGATCATAACCTTGTGCTGAGCGCTTGCCGTGTTCTAGGCACTATTCAAGGTGCATGATGTCAACTTTCACAACTAAAGGTATGGGGCTACTCTTGTTTCTATCTTATAAGTAAGGAAAAGTGATGTAAATAAAGACACTGATATATGAAAGTGATTTCCTGAGTCACACAGTCATTTCGCAAAGTCAGTCTCACTCAGAGTCATCAAATCCTGAGCCCTCAAACTTGCAACTGTACTTTTGTCTCCCCCAAAAGCAAAGAATGGGAGAACCATGAGATGTGTCCCTTCTTTTCTCCGCTGCTCCCTTTCCTCCATTTCTTCCTCCTTCTCCTGTAGATTGAATGTGCTTAAATGAGATTTTTTGGAGCAATATAAGAAGATTCATTATTTAGAATGGGCAAAAACTGGGAGCAATGAAAGGAAATTAAAAAAGGGACATTTTGGACATAAATTTACATCTCATATATGCCTCTTTCCAAATGGGGAGTTGTTTCCTGACAGATTTTTCTAGTGAAAGAGGTCATTCACAAGGGAAACCAATTCCCACCCCTGGCAGAATTGCACTGTGAGAATTAGGGAAATTATCCATTGACTGCCATCTAACACACATTAACAACTGAAAGAATAAAAAGTTATCCTTATCTTTAAACAGAGCATAAACAGCTTCAGGAAATCACTCCTTCCATCTCATCACCTGTGCTCTAACTTATTGTCATGACGTTTTCTTTTCTTCTGCTAGTAGCAGGGCTCTAAGTTTTTGAAGGAGCTCACTGTCAGGACTTAGCTAAATTGATTCTCTCTTCTCTGCTTTGAGATTTGGTTGACTGAGCATCTCCCCCTCTGGCTTGGAAGAGGCCCCATTCTGTGGGGAGTCCCAACCCGGGAATACTTCGTGCCTGTGAGGAAAGAGGGCAGAGACTGGGCTGCTGGATGGAGCAGAGGAATGTCTGAGTGGCAGGAGAAGGGGGTGTCGATTTTACTTAAAATATTTCTTGAAAGTCTCTCCCATAATATTAGGCTTTGTAGCTCCCCCTGGTTCTTCTCTGACTTTCCACTTCTTAAAATAAACATGTTGAATTCTAGTTGTGTACAGAGAAAGTTAGAAAATGAACCCCACTGTTACCGTCCCCACAGGCATCTGTGCGGGTGTGACTGGTGAATAGGCCTTTCGGGAATTTGAAGGGGAATCCTCTAGAGCCAAATTCCTCAACGGGCAAACTTCCATCAGCTGTGTAAATAGTGGGGAGGCCACAGGCAGTTTCCTGATAGTCAGCTACTGTGCCCAGGTAGTTAAAAGGATTCATGTTCCACCCTGAGGCCTGTGGGGTGAGAGTGGGTCTTGCAGTCCCTGATGAGTAGGTGGCTAGAAATTTCCTCTCTCCTTTGCTTATTATGACTGAGGAAGGGAATCTGATTAAGACAGGTAGGGCTGGCTGGCTGGAACCACACCCAGCAGGCCTTCTGGCTGAGTACAGAGAAAAACTGTGACTGCTAATTGGGGTCAGAACTGGGCAAGAGTTCCTGAGAAGAGCAGAACACGGTGTGCTGAAAGTTGTTTGTTTGACTGTTCTTTAAAATAGGAAGCTAAATGCAATTTATGTATCTCTTTTATTTCACTGCTCCCCACAACATCTGGAAGAAGGCAGAAATCCTGGAAGCTGGCTGCCTGTCCAGGGCTGCCGTGTACCTGTGCTTGTGCTTCTGCTGGGTGCTCGGTTGCAGTTGGATTAACTTCAGACATCTGGGTGCTGGCCCCAGTGCCTAGATCTGAGGTGGTTTAGTTTACTTGTTTTTGTTCTGTAATCTTCATAACATGGACAGTTTTTGTTTTTGTTTCCATGAGTGGAGATAGAGACCAAACCACCAGGTACACTATGTTCATCAGTACATAACGCATTCCTCAAAACATAAGCAAATCTACAAGAATAAAGCAATAGACTGTTACCTGTTTTTTAAAGCATAGTTCTATTACCAAAAAGCTAGAGGTGCTATAAAATCTGCAGGTATGTTCTTTGTTTTTTTTTGGTGGAACCTGGGATTGAACTCAGGCCCTTGTGCTTGCCAGGGAAATGCTTATTCTACTGAGCCATCTCCCCGGGCCCCCCGCAAGTATGTTCTGGTTTTAGAGGAAGTGTTTGCTGCACATTAATTAACATTTTGTGTATGTGGTTTGCTTCTGCTTCGTCACCACTGGATACACGCAGTGGCCTGCTGATCGTCAGGCTGAGGCCAAAGTTCCTCTTCTCTTGCCTTGCCCACTGTTTTCCATCTTTAGCTTAATTATACTTGTCATAAGTTTGTAAGACTTACCTTTCTTATTAATAGAACCAGCATTTAGTTTTCTGTTTTTAGCTCCTTTTATAGTCCATATAGATAAAGCTTGTCATGGTATTAAGATGATTACCTAAGGAAGTATTCTTGCATAAAATGGTGACAGATTGTCCAGTCCAAGAGGCTGTACCTACCAATATACAGTTTCACCATGACTAGTTTAAGGACTTAATTTCTGCTTTCTTTAAGGTTTCCTCAACCTGCCTACATTATTTAGGACTTACCAGGTACAAGGATTGCATGCTATGGGGCTATGGGGCTGTGTATTCTTGAAGCTTTTGGACGTTGGTCAGTGGTCCAGGGTCACAGGAATTGATGGGAGATGGCTTGTTTCTTACTTACATAGTGAATATAGCTATGTCACACTGGTCTGGAGGGGCAGATTACCCCGGTAGATCCCAGCCTACTCCATCCATGTTGTAATTGTTTTCTTCTAAATAATAGAATTTTGAACATTTCTAAAAGTTTCAATGTGCTGAACACATCTATGCATCGTTGTGACTAAATGGTGGGCAATAAATTTCAGAGAGAAGGGAAGGAATGGTGACTGAGGCAGGCTTGGGTATTTTCTTCTTTTGTGCTTTATTACACCTCAGTTCCTTGTGAATGAAATGTACAAAGATAATTATGTGATATTTAGTATGGAGCTCCACGTACATCTTGGCACCACTGGATCATTAGAAGCACAGACTTTTATTTATTTTTTTATGTATTTAGTACAGGGTCTACAGGGCCACACTACACAGACGAGACTCATGATGGGCTGTTTTCAGCCTCCCAAGCACTGGGATTACAGGCATGTGTCACCTTGCCCAGTCTCAGTCACCCTCTCAGGGTGCCCCAAGGGTTGGGCCAGCATGTTAGGCCTGGGGATTGAACCCAGTCACTGCTTTTGCCTAAGCAGGTACTTTAATCTGCCGAGCTATCTGGCCGGCCTTAGAAGCGCAAACTTTAAAGGAAGACAATTGGGATCCCAATTTGACTACATTTTAGCTGTATAATCTTAGATAAATTGTGCGGTCTCCCTGGCTTCAGTGTCCTTATTCATTAAACTGAGATAATTATGCCCACCTCTCAAAATCATTGTAAAGATTAAACAAATTTATAGATTATTTTTTCTGGTGAAATGAGTATTAAAACGACATATACTTATGGATCTTATAGCATGCCTAGGTCTTCAGTACTGGAACTATATTTACAACAGGGAAGTCTATTATTTTATTCTTATAGATTTGCTCATAATTTTGGGAATGCATTATGTATTGAGGACCATAGTTACATGATTGTTTTACTTGTATCTTCATTCGTTTAAGTGAAACAAACAAATCAAAGATCAGACTGCACTCAGTTTGTTTCCAAGATTTTCTTGGTGTGGTTTACAGATTCTTCTTTTTATGTTTAATGATTATTGACCAAATAACAATCCTGTCGTGGAAAGGGAATGGAAGATGTCTGGACGGATGTGCATCACGTAATTCGGGTAAAACAGGTCTGAATGCTGGTTCCATCACTTTCTTCCTGTTTGGGTGGCTTTTTATAAATCAGTACATTGGTTGAGAACATGAATAGAGAGAAGGCTGTTTCCTTAAAAGACTGGAAAGTCATTTAGCTATCTCAGGGCCTCTTGTGTCTTAATGTAATTTATCAGGGTCTATGCAGTTGAGAGGTTTTTAAAAATCATGATATGTGACAAATTGCTTGTGCTCTTGTGACAGGAATTCTTATATAGATAACCGGAAATAGGGAAAGTAGGGAAGAAATTTGAGAGAATAGAAATAATCCTATATCTAAGCAGTAATAAGTTGAGGAACTGGACTTTTTTTTCTTTTAAAGAGAAAAACAATAAAAGCAATGATACAGAATTTCAAAACAATAGCAGATTAACAATGATTAATATGATGTATTGTATCTTTTTTTTTTTTTTTTTTTTTTTTTGGTGGAACCAGGGATTGAACTCAAGCTCTTACGCTTGCCAGGGAAATGCTTATTCCACTGATCTATCTCCCCAGCCCAATGTGTTGTATCTTCAAAGTAGTTGCTCAGACTACAAGATTCAGGCATGCAAAATTGATCAAACAAATAAGTACACATCTTTCTATTTAATACAATTAATGGAATAATCATCTTACTATATTAGAGATATTTATATCTAATATCTTTATATATATATATATATATATATATATATATATATATATATATATCCACTCAATTCGCAATATTTTTGTTATAGTAGCTTGAACGAACAAAGACACATTTTTCAGTCTTTCAAACAACTTCCTTCTTTTCTCTTTTCCCCCAGTTTTTCCTTTGGAGCAGTGTATTTCCATTTCAAGATATCTATTGTACATTTTGGATCTTACTTATTCATTCAGTTTCTCACAATAGTGAGATGATATGATGTTTACACGAGTCTGATTTATTTCATCGATGAATATGGTCTCATGATGCATCCATAGACTTACAAAAGCTTCACGTTCATGCTTCTTTGTGGCTGAGTAGTACTGTATTGTATAAAAAGACCACATCTTTTTGTACGCATTCCTCAGTCATTGGGCATTTGGGTTGTTCCCAAGGCCTAGCTGTGACAAACTGTGTTGTTGTTAACATGGGTGCATATATACTGCTGTAGTGCAGTGTTTTCAGCTCTTCTGGGAAGATGCCCAGAAGGAGGATAATTGGGTCCAATGAGACCTCTACACCGAGTTTTTGAGGTGTCTCCACTCTAATTTCCACAGTGGTTGTACCAGTCTACACTCCCACAGCCAGTGGAGAGGGGTTCCTTTTCTCCCCACAGCCCAACCAGCATTTGTTGTTGGTCGATTTTTTGATGACAGCCATTCTTTCTGGGGTGAGATAGAAACTCAGTACTGTTCTAATTTGCATTTCTCACATGACCAATGATGGTCAACACTTTTTTCGTATATTTACTTGCCATTTGTATTGGAATTATGTATTCTTGGTACTACACTCTTAGAGCCTGGATTCTGTGAAGGTCCAAGCTCACAGCCTTGCAAGAACATATGCTCCTAGTGTCTCTTCATGACAGAACAGCAGTTTGTTATGTGCCCCACACTAAAACATGAATTTTCACATGAGTTCTGTTGTAGTACTATGGACAATGCGCAGATCTTGGGGTAAAGGGATCTGGATTAAAATCCAGCGTCTGCCACTTACTAGCTAAATGACCGTGTGTGAAGGCATTCTAGAAATTCTAAACCTGAGTTTACTAATTTTCAAAATTTGTACATTAATCTATACATTGGGGTTGTTTGAAAGACTGAAAAATGTGTCTTAGTTCATTCAAGCTACTATAACAAAAATATCGCCAATGGAGTGGCTTCAACAACATTATTTTTCATAGTTCTGGATGTGGTGAGAAGTGAGACATGAAGGTAGGAGCGTTCAGTATGCAGTGAGTCTCCGCTCTGTGTCCTTATGGTGGAAGAGGCAAAGGCCCTCTGGGCCTACTTGAATAAGTACAATCCCGAAAGTGTTGCTGTTCTACCTTAGACCTCCCTATATCATCAAACTGTGGATTAAGTTTTAACAAATGATTTCTGAGAGGACAAAAGTACTCAGTTTATATCGATATGTTTAAAATATTCTATAAACTCTCCTAACCTACTGAAGGTGTTCCATGGTAGAATACTCTAATATTCTAGAACGTAAACAGAAACACATGAATTAGCAAAACCCAGCATAGCATCACTTGCTAATGTCTTAGACAAAAAAAAAAGTAAACAAATGTCTGTGAAATTCTTTTTAAAAAAACTGCTAACACTTTGCTATGAAGTATTAGTGTTGGAACTAAGACATATTTAGGGTTTTAGCAGCTCCTTTGCTTTTAGGCAGGAATGAGAAACATGATAAAACATTTTCTACTCACCACACAGAATTTTTAAAAATTTTGTATTTTTAAAAGGAAGGAGGATTTGGGCTAAGTCTAAAGAACGTGGTTAAAAGAGGTTTTGATTTTAGAAAAATAAAAAGGCTATTAAGACTTTAAAAATATTACTATGCAGGCTCACTAGTTGTGACTTTATTTTTATTTTTTATTGTTTTGTGGAATCAGAGATTGAATTCAGGCCCTTGCACTTGTCAGGCCATCTATTCTACTGAGCCATCTCCCCGACCTCACCAGTTGTGACTTTAATGTAACAGAGTGAACTTCTTTAGAAGTACAACATCTAGTTCTAGAGTTAGAGTAAAATTCTTGGGGAACATCAGCATTCACTTGGTCACAATGAATAATAGAGAAAAACTACTGAACATGTTCTGATTGGTCATCTAATTTCCTTTTTTTTTCTTAAATGCTGATGGTTGAACCCAAGGCTTCTCACTGGCTAGCCACACACTCTATCTCTGAGCTGTTCTCCAAGCCTAGGACCCTACCATGTACAAGAAGTTGCTGGACTCTAGGATGGGCCTGAAAGAAAGTGCTGGAGGAAACTGTGCCGAGAGGTCTGAGTCATAGTCTAAATCTCAAAGAAACTCATCCTGCAGGGGAGAGAGAGAGTACACAGGCCCTAGCACAAGGTACAATGAGTGCTTCATATGAAGAAAAAAAAAGCGTATGGCAGTTTAGAGGACTGTGAGATCATTTTAGTTTGGGAATCAGGAGAGAGTCAATGAAGGAGGAGGAGGAAGAGGAGAAAGAGGAGGCGGAGGAGGAGGAGCCTGCGCCAAGCTTCGCTGCCTGCCTATCTTTGGGCACAAGAAGAAAGGAAGGGACTCACAGCCCTGGTGCAGAAGTCCAGGCAAAGCACCAGAAAGAGTAGACGTCAGGAAACGAAGAGGAACAGAGGGAAAGAGCTCCAAGGAAAAGGGAATATATTAGATGTGATCAAAATACACAGTGAAGGCTTAAATTTTTAAAAACCATTACAGCGCACGAAAGACACGTGGCTATTAACCCCCGAAGAGGCTCGCCTTTGCTTTCAGCACCCTTAACCCATCGCTCTTGCCATACTCTGAAGCAGTTAGAAAGTCCTCTTCCACGATTGTCTTCAAGGTGTGATACGAAAATATGGCGAATGATGCCACTAAGTGCCACTAACAAGGCAGGCTCGCGAAAACGTGACTGTCCTATTTCCCTTGTTCCCTAGATATTGCATCCGGGACTTCTGGCTATTCTTCAAAATCAAATGATCATGAAAGATAAATGCTTTAAACTGATTCAGGAGACTGAGGCAGCAACAACAGCACAACCAAAGAAAGAAGACTTCTAGAATTGTTTCAGGGCTGGGGAGAGTTCAATCCCCGGCACCAAAAAAAAAAAAAAAAAAAAAATCACTAGAATTGTTTCAGAAAGTGCCAAGAAGGATGGGGTATGTGTGTTTGAAGTAAGGGGTAGCATTATAAAAGAGATTAATGTCATTGGGTATTTTACTGTGATAAATTTTTTTTAATTTAAACATTCATCATAAGCCAGGTGTGGTGGCGCATGCCTATAATCCCAGTACTCGGGAGACTGAGGATTGTTGTGAGTTCGAGACCAGCCTGAGCTACAAATTGAGCTTAAGGCCAGCCTGAACTGCATAGTGAGACCCTGTCTCAAAAAGACAAAAAAAAAAGTTCATCATATTTTAGAAATAGCAATACAATGTTTTAATATAGGGATGATATTCTATTTCCTTGATTTTAAAATTCATATTATATTTTCTATATATATATTTTGTAGTACTGGGGATTGAACTCAGCACCTTATACTTGGCAGGCAGGAATTTATGCCACTGAACTATCTCCCTGCACTTCAGTTTATAGTTCTTTGATATTAAAAAATATTTTGTATCAAGAACAGTTTTACCATCAATATATACATATAATGTAATATTTCTGTGTCACCTAAAAGAGATTTTTAAATCAATATATTCATAGTTGATAGCAGTATTTTAATATTTAATAACTGTAAATCTATTTCAAGCCCACAGACATATAATACTTAATAAACTTTTTGGAGAATTAAGTATAATTTTACACATATAGCACTGGTAAAATAGTCTGCTTGATTAAAATTACTATTTTCATGAAAATAGAGTAGGGCTAACTATAATAGGCAATTGAAGAATTTCAAAAAAGAGAGACAATGATACTTGACAGGTTTGATGGAGTGCCATAGACAGGTAGATGTGTTTAAGACATTGTACTGTTAATGTTTTTTTTTTTGGCGGGGGGGCTGGCTCAGGCTGCCTTAAAGGCAGGTCTGGTAATGCAGGTGGAGGTGGGGATCGAACCACGGAATCCTGCGCCTGACTGAGCTAACCAGCAGGCACTAAGACACTGTACTGTTAACAGAAGAGGAAATTATGAAGGAAGAAGCTAGAATGTAAGCAAACCTGACACATGACCCTGGACATACTGAAATGCAGATGTCTACAAATCATTTAAATTCTCTGGCTTTGTTCTGGGACAGAGATAGAGCTAAAGTGACTTCTGGGTGATATTCATGTATGTGAAATTGAGAAGATTTTTTTTTAATTTTTAAAAAAATCATTTATTTATTTTTTTGGTACAGGGTCTCACAAGATAGCTCAAACTTGATCCTCCATCACAGGGATTACAGGTATGTGCCACTACCCCTGATTTTGCTGGCCAGCACAGCACAGGGCTGTGCTCCTGGCAAGGTGTGTGCTCCTGGAATTGAACCCAGGTCCTTGCACTTGCCAGGCAGGTGCTTAGACCATTGAGCTATGTCCCCAGCCCCAATAAGATTTTTAAAGGAAAAAAATAAAGGAGAAGACAAATGATAGAAACTTTTGGGGGAAAAGCTACATGTGGATAATTCATTAAAAAGGAAGCAATAGAACCAGAAAAAATGGTTTGAAAGTTTGGGTAACTAGAAAAAAGCCACAAAGAGACATCTAAAGAAAAGGGGAAAGCTGGCTATGTTGTACATACTTAACTGTGCCCACAAGCACCCATTTATGGGTATCAGTGCAAATTGGCACAAAGAGATACCACTTTCTTCACTTACCTTGGGTTGTTCTTGAATATCTTTAGGCATTTGGCTGCGATCTTTGCTCCTTTCCCTCCTTTCCTTTCTCAGCACTTTCTCAGCCTTTTGATTTTGATCTGCATTTCTGTGGTTGCTTAGCATTTTTCAGTGTTTCATACCTGGCCCCATACCTGTGTGCTCACAGACTGTCTGACCCAGCCCCTCAGGGTAATTTTGACTGATGCTTCAGAATGTCAGAGAAAGAAACACAGCCAAGCCCAAAGGACAAATCACTGAGACAGGCTCCTGCATGCTCCTGTTTTAGAGCTTCCAATGCTGCTACTACTGCTACTACTACTACTACTACTGATAATAATAATAGAAGAAAGAGGAGTAGGAGAAGAGGAGAAAGAAGAAGAGGAGGAAGAGGAGGACGAAGATCAACAACATATAGTTTAGGATCTGAGTATAAACTTAACCTGATTTACTTGAAAGTACCCTGAGAAAAGATGCTGCTGCCTCTCACAGAGAACCTTTGAGCACCTCTTCCCCCTTCCTGCTATGTCGATGTTTCTATTTGCATGCTATTTTATACAGTAATTTTATCTTCACCTCGGCATTCCTTTGCATGAGCTAGCATTGATGAACATTAGCTTAAACCTTGAGACAATTATGTCTTCATTTAGGTTGAATGTATTATATACTTGCAGACAGTGGTAGTTTAGGGTTTTTCATAATCGATTTTCTTTTTTATTTTAAAGGGAAAAATATCAATAAAACAGTTTCAAAATAGGTTAGTAGGAGAGTTACAAAAATTAATGTATTCTGTATTGTTATCTTAATAGTAGTTATCTAGAATGCAAGATATATGCATGATATCTTGTGTGAACAATGTTAGTGTACAGCTTTCTTTTCAATGAACTAAGAGAAACTAGCTGTGTAACTACCTTAACACTCTTATGTATAAATATACTACTTCCTTTTCACTTCCTTTCGCCTACTCCAATTACAGCTTGTCTTTTTTTTTTTAAATAGTTTCTTCCCAATTCACAATATCTAGTGTACATTTTGGTTCTTATTTACTCATTCAGTTTCTCGCAATACAATGTTTACACATGTGTGTCTGGTTTACTTCACCTGTGAGTATGGTCTCCAGTTGCATCCATTTACCTTCAGAACTCCACAGTTTATTCTTATTTATGGTTAAGTAGTACTCCATTATATAGAAAACCACATCTTCTCTATCCATTCCTTGGTTGAAAGTCATATGGGTCTTTTCCAATATTTAGCTATGATAAATTGTGCTGCTATGAACATGGGTGCACGTATGACACTGTGGTGTTATGGTTCTAGGAAAATATCCAGAAGGAGAATAGCTATGTCAAATGGGACCTCTAACTCTAGTGTTTTGAGGAATTTCTACACTGCTTTCCACAGTGGTTGTAATAGTCTACATCCCCATTAACAGGGGAGAAGGGATTTTTTTCCCCCTCATCTTCTCCAGCATTGGTTATTTGTTCATTTCTTGAAGATATCCATTCTTTCTGAGCTGAGATGGAATCTCAGCGTTGTTTTAATTTGCAGATGACTGATGATGTTGAACATTTTTTATTTGCAATTTGTATTTCTTCATTTAAGAAGTGTGTGTGCATCTCAGATGCCCAAATTTAGATTGGGTCTTTGAATTTGAGGAGTCTGAGTTTTTTTCAAATCCTTTTATGTTCTAGATACAAGTCCTCTGTCAGAGGGACATCTGGGTATAATTTTCTATATATCATATCAGCATTGTCATTTAATTGTATATACTATTTAATTTCACCTGCTACCCATTGGTAGTTCAGGAGGATGTTTTTTATGTTATTTTTTAAAAGACACACTTATTCGGCATCATGATCAGATTACTACATTTAGCAATCAATAGCATAGGTGCAAAAAGGTCTACATTAAAACACTTTGTTGGAATGCTTTACACTTTCCACAGCACACAAACCAAAATAATCTGTTATACATTTAGTCATAAATGTAGTCCTTGAGTTTTTTTCCCATATGCGTGAGTATTGTCTAAAACATGTCTTCTCTGTAGCAGCTAAGCCCAGCCACCACTGTGCTTGGCTTCATTCACAAATCTGCTGTGATGCGTAGCTTCCCTGTCACTTCTTTGGCTCTCCTTTCCTGCTAAGCTTTGTTTCCTAGAATGTCTAAAACCTTCTGCCACTTCCATAGCTACTGCTGCTGCTGGAGCCACCATAACCACTTTGATTTCATGGTTCGGTAAAACATTGGCCTCCACCACGATGGGGCCAGAGCTTCTGCTTCCAAAGTTTTCCTCCCTTCATGGGTCTAAAGTTTGAAGACTGACTGTTATAATTGTCAGATTTGTTATAGCTTCCACCACCTCCCTAATTGCTGCCATCATTATCACATCCATAGTAGCCATCTCCAAAACCACCTCCACTACTGCCACCAAAATTTCCAGAACAAGTTCAACTTCTTTGGCTAGCCACCTCCTGCCTAAACAGAGCTTTCCTCACTTCACAGCTGTGGCCATTCACAGTGTAGTTCTGAATGACAATCCACAGAACCATGGCCATCAGTGGTTACAAAAGCAAAGACCCTCTTCTTTCTACTACCTCAGTCAGTTATGATTTCAGTCACTTTTTTTTTTTTTTTGACCAAAACAAGGATTGAACTCAGGCCCTTGTGCTTGCCATGGAAGTGCTTATTCCACTGAGCTATCTCCCTGGTCCCCTCAATCACTTCTATTTTTTCACATTCTTCAAAATAATCTCATAGGTTATGTTCTTCAGTATCTTCTTTAGTGCTGCCAACAAAGACCTCTTCACTATAAGTGAGCACCTGGTCTTTGAGAATCTTCTCTTGAGACTTTCCACAACTCTTCTATCCACTTCATGTGGCTCTGCATTCATGGCTGCGTTCACCTCCTCCACAGTGGCATAAGTGACAAACCCAAAGCCCCTGGAATACTTGGTGTTTGGATCTCTCATTAAAACACAATCTGTGAGCTCCCCACTGCTCAAAGTGGCTTCTCAACCTGTCTTCAGTTGTTTTAAAGCTCAGCCCTCTGATGATGAGCTTCTGCAGCTGGTCGAGTTCTTTAGGATGCTTAGACATGGCAGTAGTCAGAAGAGAGACTGACCATGTTTCCTCCACAGTGTCCACGAACAAAAAACAAGGAGGTGTTGTTTCATTTCCATGTATTAATGTAGTTTTTATGATTTCCTTCACTGTTGATTTCCAGTTTCATTGCTATGGTCAGATACTATGCCTGGGATGACTTCAGTTCCTCCACATGTACTTAAACATGTTTTGCCAGCTAATATATGGTCTGTTTTGGAGAATGTCCCATGTTCAGCTAAGCGAAATTTATATTCTGATCTTTTGAGGTAAAACACTGAATCTTTCTATCAAGTCCATTTGTGCATAGGCTTGATTTAATTCTAATATGTTTTTGTTTGTTGATATATTGTCTCGTTGATGAGAGTGGGGTATTAAGATTTTCCCATTATAATTATGTTAATGCATGTTTACTTTTTGTGGCTGTTAATATTTATTTTATGTAGTTAGGTGGACTTTTGTTTGGTGCATAAATATTTATGATTGTTTTCTGTTGTTAGAGTTATCTTTTAATAAGTATGTAGTGACTTTTTTTGTCTCTTTTGATCAGTTTTGACTTAAAGCTTGTGTGATCAGCAAATCGAATAGCTATCCCTGCTGTTTTCTGGGTTCCTGTGGCACGGAGAACTGTTTTCTATCCTTTGACTTTTAGTCTATGAATTTCCTTTTGGGTTAAATGTGTTTCTTGAGTGCAGCATATTGTTGGATCTTGATTCTTGATTTATTCTGACTATCCATTGCTTTTTATTGGTAAGTTCAGGCCATTTACCTTGATGGTGATAGCATTGATGATTAGCATTGGCTTTACTTTTTCATGTTGTTTTCCTGTTGTTTGTTCCCTATTTTTTCCCCTCTGTTTAATTTCTTGTCCTGCCCTGCCTGGTGCTTTCTTTATAATGGTGTTCATGTATTTGTAGTCCTCATTATCTCTATCTCATATATCCTTCAGAACATTCTGTAGAGCTGGTTTGGTGATTATAAATTTCTTCAGTTGTTGCTTGGCATGTAGGTATCATTTCTCCATCAATTAGAATGCTGGTTTTATAGGTACATCAATCGGGGTTAAAGATTGTTTTCCTTTAGGCCTAAGATACCCCACTGCAAGCTATCCTGGATTTGATGGCCTGTGTTGAGAAGTCTGCTGTAATTATGATGGACTTTCCTTTCTAGGTGATGTATTTCTTTTCTCTAGCTGCTTTAATATTTTGTTCTTGTGCTGAGGTTCTGGAATCTTGATTATATACCTAAGTGTAGATTTATTTTGGCCAAAGCTATTTGGAGTTCTATAGGCTTCATTTATTTGTATATCAAATTGTTTATCCATGTTTTGGAAGTTTCTGCCATTCTATCATCATTATTATTATTATTATTTTGTCTTTTTGAAATATGGTCTTGTTATGTAATTCAGGGTGGCCTTGAGCTCACTTTGTAGCCCAGGCTGGTCTTGAACTCACAACAATCATCATGCTTCAGCCTCCTGAGGTTGTCATTCTTTCTTTCTGTTTTTTGTACTAGAGATTGATCTTATACTTGCCAAGCAGGCCTGTATGCTGCTGAGCTACATCTCTGACCATCTGCCATTATCTCTGTTAAGCAGTTTTTAATGGTTTTTGCACTGGTTGTAGATTTCTCACTGTTTCCTGTCAATCTTTTTTTTTTTTTTTTTTTTTTGGTGGAAACAGGGATTGAACTCATGTCCTTGTGCATGCCAGGGAAATGCTTATTCTACTGAACCATCTCCCCCAGCCCTTGTCAATCTTGTTTTGTTCTTTGCTCTTTCCTGTAGCTGTTAGATTGATTTTTTGTGGTTTCTTGTTATACTTAAGGTAACTTTCTTTTTGAATTTTGTTTCTTGTCTTCTATTTTCTATTTATTTTGTTTTCTTATGGTGCTTGTAGATTTCTTGCGTTATATAACCTTATCACTAGCATCAACTTTCCTAGGCTATGTCTGTTCCTTCAGATGTCTTCTAGATGTAGGTGGTTCTTGGTCTTTAGGTGTATCCTAAGAACCTACCTTCCCAATATATTAAGACAGAAGTTGTTAGCCATTTGACTTAGGGCTCATCCTTTGGTTCTAGACCATAATGATGGTTATGACCACTTATGATCACAGTGTTGTCATACAGGGAGGACAAACTGGTTATAGCATGTATGACATTATGACATCCTGGTTAAAGTATTTCAATTGTCAGTAACAATGGACTTACACAGCCTGGCTATTGACAAACTGTAACAACTATCAGTCTGATATCTATAACCATAGAAGGAAAGTCTAGAGATTACATAATATAATACAACTTACACCAGGAGCTTGTATGCAATAATTTTCCACTTAGTAGAGTGATTTTACTCTGTTGTGGGAGGGTTTCAAGAGGATAGGGGACAGGATAGAGAAATTAATGATGTTAAATATAGTAGGAACACAGCTGGAGGGCACAGAATGATTATCTAGATTTTGGGTAACTGTAGTACACAAGAGAAATGGATAGGAGGAGAAGGCCTAGGATATTTTTAAGTGAAACAGAAAGAGAAGAGGCAATGTTTACTCACATGAAAGTATCATAAAGTCAAGGGAGGAAAAAATGAAAGAAAGGAAAAACAAATAGAATAAAATAAGGAGAAAATTTAGAGATCTAAATCATGAATGAGGGAGAAAAGAAGGAAGAAGAGATATATAGATCAGCAGACTAAAACACTTGCTTAGGCAGAGCTCAAGGGCTGGGTTCGATCCCCAGTATGCAATGTGGGCCATGCCCTTAGAGCATGCTGAGATGGAGATTGAGACTGGGCATGGTGATGTGTGCCTGTAATCCTAGGCTGAAAACATGAGGATTACTCTGAGTCCTATCTACATAATGACACCCTGTAGATCCTACATTAAATACATTTAAAAAGGAAGAAAAGAAAAAGGAAAAGAAAAAAAATCAAGTAAGCAAAAATGTCCTCATGCACCAAAAAAAAAAAAGAAAAAAAGAAAAAAAAAACAGAAAAGCAAAAGAAGTCAAAACAGAAGAGAGAGAAAATAAAAAAGGGAAAAAGAAACAAACAACAAAAATAAACAGACAAAACAAAACATTAATCATGTGAAGAATACCAAGAGGAAAACTAATCAGAGGGAAAAAAAAAAAAATGGAAGTAGTGAAATTCCTCTAGTGTCCATAGTTCTGTAGTAGATCCACATTTGGTCCTAGAAATGTGTACTCTGGCCAAGATTGCAGGTGGATTTTTGCTGGGTTTGGATCTGATCTTTGACTCTGGATTTGGGTAATGAGAATATTTTTGTGTGGCCAAAGTTCTCCTCAGTGATTTAGAAAGGAAAAGCAAGCAAGCAAGCAAAAGAAAGAAGAAAAAGGAAGAAGAAAGAAGAAGAAGAAGAACAAGAAGAACAAGAAGAACAAGAACAAGAACAAGAACAAGAAGAAGAGAAAAAAGAAAGAGAAATAAAGGAAGGACGAAAGAAAGAAAGAAAGAAAGAAAGAAAGAAAGAAAGAAAGAAAGAAAGAAAGAAAGAAAGAAAGAAAGAAAGAAAGGCATATGAAAAGATGAGGAGAGACCCTGCATGCCTGCTGTTATCCCTTGTGTCTTTGTCTCCAAGTGCGACACTGGTTCCCCTAATGTACAACCTGCTGGCTTGTGTTGTTGCTACTGCATGAGACATTGCCACGCCTCTAGTCCCACCTGTCCATTGTCAGCCAGGGTCCTACTGTGTCATCAGTGTTGCCTCAGGTCTCTGATTCCTGAGTACCCCCAGTGGAGGAGGAGATAACTCAGGCTCCTCTTACCAAGCTGTGTGGTCCTGTGCCAATGGAATAAGGTTGTGTATTTTCGTGTGATAATGTATTATATATCAATAGCCTGTTGGCAATGCATTCAGTTCTATTGCAGGAATAAATTATTTGGCTTTGATTTTCCTGATAATGGATATTATGATGTCTACATTCAGTGCAGAACTAAGTGCCTGATTCTATTATGATATCACTTTTAAGTATAGGAGCAGAATTGGCTTTACCAAAGAGACAGAGAACAGACTCATCTATGTACCGGTTTTTCTTTCATTTTTTATTCTAAAAAATAGTTTCGATAACTATTTTAAGTGTATCCATTAGCCAAATCAAATGAAGACACTTATGTATTCATTTATTGCTGTGCTGGGGATTGAACTCAGGACCTTGTGTTTGTTAAGCAGGCACTTAATTCCTACTGAACTATCTCCCTAGCCCCAAATGAAAACTTTTAAATGATAATAACTAAAATATGCCAGGACGCTATAGACAATAATTTATTAAATCTAGGTCAAGAGTTGCACATGGGGGCTGAGGAGATGGCTCAGTGGAATAAGTGCTTCCCTGGCAAGCACAAGGGCCTGAGTTCAATCCCTGGTCCACCAAAAAAAAAAAAAAAAAAAAAGTACCCAAGAGTTGCACATGTAGTTTTTTTAAGCCTCAGTAGTTCTCTAATGCATACCAAGGTTTGATTTTCATTGTTGTTCTGAGATCAGTTTTAGAAAGCTGAACACAATAGAGAATTTTCTAATTAAAAATAATTAACTAAACATACTAATTTTTTTTTTCTTTTGTATTTTAAGGAAGAGTGTACAGGGTGTTCAGGGTCTCACTACTAGATCAGACTTGTAGTGATCTGCCTGTTCATAGCCTCCCAAGAGCTGGGATTACAGGTGTGGGCCACCACGCCAGTCTCGATTGCCATCGCAGCGTGCCTGGGGGGCAGGGCCGGCATGGTAAGCCTGGGGATCAAACCTGTGGCCCCTGGACCTGCTTGCAGGTGCTTTAATCAGCTGAGAAATTTGACCAACCCTAAAATTTGCAATACTGTAGCTTGCACATATACCTACTAAAGTCATTGGGTGAAAGCTTCAAAAGATAAAATGCTCTCTTTGGAAATTGGTGGAAGAATGGAAGAGTTTCAGAGAATGGAAAAAGAGCCAATGTCACATCTAAACATTTTTAAAGGAATAGAAGACATCCAGGCAACTGTGGACTGTGGGTTTAATTTCCACTGCTGAAGAAAACATTACACCACACTGAGAATAGTCTCCTAATGTTAGTTTGGTACACAAGTGACGAGTCTTCAGCCCTACTGAAGCAGAGCAAAGGAAACGGCCTGAAACTAGAGAGTGAGGGATTTAGGTTAGAATGTAAGTTTTATGACCGGGAGGAATATTGGAACAACTTCCTAGGGAACATTGTGCAACCTTATTCTCTAGAGGTCTTCAAAATAGGATAGATTTTCATGTCTGGTTTAAATCTGCTGCTGCCCAAAGGTGAAGGAAATCCGAAGTGCTTTATTTTATGCCTCATATATATTTTGAAGATCTTTTAAAATCTATTTCCTCATCTCAAATGTTGGAAGTCAAAGATGTATGTTTGTATAAGGGCATTACCAATTTTTAAAAACTCATCTTTCATCTTAAATGAGCTTTGCTTTGCAAAGCAATACCTAGCTTGCTTCCCCTTACGACTTCCATAACATGGAAAAAAAGAATCACTAAGTCCATCCACTCCCGCCCCTCCTCCTTGTTTTCGTTCCGTTTTGGACATTGTGTTTTCTCAGTCACATGTGTATACAACAAAGTTCAAATAAGTAGTCACAGGAATCTTTTCTGGCAGGCTTTGGCAAATCCAATATATGCTATCTATATGTAATGCATAATAATTATGCTCTGAGAAAAGAGGCACACAGCCCAGAGGCTCTTGGCAGCTGTGCTGTCTGGTTAGAAAAGGAAGCAAGTTACAGAGTTTGGACATTCAGTTCTGAGCCATTATTCCTGAGTCAACAAGATTTTAATTACGTATGTGGCCTAGAAGAGACATTTATGCAAGGGGAACATATTGTTGTCAAATGTGTTTGTAATTTGCTCATGGGTCAGCATGGGAAAGAATCCGAAAGTAATTTCTGGAAGTACATAAGTGAACTGAAGGAACATAGGACAGTGGTACCTCTCCTGGTGTCAGGGAAATAATTGATCTACCAGGCTCTCCCTCCTCACTCCCTCACCCAACACACCTCCTTCTTCTTTAGTTAGCTTTTTACTCCATATTCACATTTTTTTCACAACATTCATGTACTTCAATTCATACCATTTAGTTAGAAATAGAGGATATACTAATTATAACTTTATCTTTGAATATTATTTTCTCCTGATATTATGATATTAGAGTTGTTCTTCTTGGACTACTTTTGGGAAAAGTAGTCCAAGTATCTCTGAGCAGAGATACTATACAAAGTATAGCAAGCCTGTTCTGAGGTATGGTGGCTATCTTCTCTGCCACAGATGGATTTCAGGGGTCTAAGGTGCCTACAGCAGATAATGAATTTATCTTTTATAAGAGTGAATTTTTCTTCTTTTTTTTTTTAATGTATTTGATATAGGGTCTCATTATGAAGACTGAACTCCAAGTGATCCTTCTGCTTTCAGCCTTCCCAGCACTGGGATTACAGGCATGTGCTATCAAGCCTTGACTCAATGGCTGGCTTGGTATGCCCAGGAGTGGGGCTGGCCTGGCATGTGGTACTGAAGAGGATCGAACCCTGGTCCCTGAAATTGCCTAAGCAGGTACTTCATCTCCTGAGCTATCTCACCAGCCCTAAGAGTGAACTTTTCTTTCTGTAACTACACAGTGATCCATTCATATTGGTTAATTTATTCACTCAGTATTTGTTAAATATCTATGAGTTTCAACTCTATTATTCATATCTTAGCAGTGCATCTATGTTATTCTTATTTTTTTTAATTTACCTTCTTAAGTTAAGTTTAAGTTAAACTTCATTTGTTATTTTTTCCATATCCATTCAGATATGTTTTCTTATACAATGTAATTTTGTGCTTTTTGAGCATTGTGCTAACATTAATTAAGAGCTAGTGAGTGCTTTGCTCCCCTGTGGCAAGATACCTGAAAAAAGAAACTTATAAGGAGATATGGTTTATTAGGTTCATAGTTTCAGAGAATTTGGGCCATGCTCATTTGGCCTGGTTGCTTTAGGCCTGTGGCTCTAGTATTGATGGGAGTGAATAGAAAGGGAAATTGTGCACCTCTTAGCAGAGGAGGACGAAGAGGAAGGGGAGGAGCAGGAGGAGAAGGAGGGGAGGAAG
>PVKA01024749.1:0-33836 GCA_004027165.1 Ctenomys sociabilis
CAAAAAAAAAAAAAAAAAGAAACAATATTCTTCAGCCCCAATTTTTTCACATCATGGTATGTGTGAAGAAATTTTTCAGAAATATTCAATTCATATTTCAGTTCTCTCACACTCTTAAAAATGTTAGAAATGGAAACTGACTCATCAATTCCTGATCCCTCTGGGAATTCTTGGGGCACTCTGGATGGAATCTGTAGGATCCTCAAGTATTTCAGATGAAGGCTATGAGAAGGGATTAGCCATTCTCATGTTTTAAGTGGGGAGAATAGCTTTAAAAGCACCACTGATGCTAGGCAGAAATGAACCTAGGCAGAAATGTACATAAGCTTTACTGTAACTAGTCAGCATACATGACCATGACCCAATTCTCACATACCAATAAGAAAAAAGTGCAAAACAAACAGCAAAGACAACTTGGAAAGCAAGCATCTGAGCAAGAATAGCAGTGGGAGTGGTCTATCAGAGGCTCTCACAATTCAGACCATGCCCTGAGATGGAAGGCAATACTCAAAGGTGCCAGTGACAGGGAAGAAATAACAGATATGGAAAAGAGGAACAAGGAGTAAAACACTATCTCATTAGGGTATTAGCTCATTAGAAGAATTTGATTTGAAATATGAGCTTCACTTTCCAGTCTTGTCCTTGCCAAGTCTTCAATACTACAGTTTTCCTTTAATGTACCTCTCAGCTCACCCACTTAATTTACCTGATCCATCATTATCCTCTCTCTAGGATGAGGCCAAGCTAATAACATACTGCAGCTCCTTGCAAAGCAGCAGGCAGCAATGAGGGATGAGCCTCGAAACTACCAGAGGATTAGATGATCTACATGTATCTAAACAGCAAAACCAAGTTTGATGAAGAGTTCTGCTGCTGTAGTTTCAGGCCACAAATTAATTCCTGAAAAACTTTAACCTCAAAAGATTCTTTTCTCCATGTAGTGACAATACATGTGTCCCTTTACAGCATCTTTGCCTTTGGACTTGTCTCTTATGATCAGGAATCCTACATTAAAATGCTGTAACTGCTTGTTTTGCTTCTTTTGTTGTTGGTGGGAACTGGGGATTGAACTCAGGCCCTAGCGCTTGCCAGGGATGTGCTTATTCCACTGAGCCATCTCCCTGGCCCCTGAGCCATGTCCCTGGCCCCTGTAGCTGCTTGTACAAAGATGAAACTACCATTTCTCTCTCTTCCTACCCTAACAGGTCATCAGAAGAAAACAAAATTATCCATTAAAAACTGCAGCTGCAATATAGTTGGGCAGATGTCACCAAGAAAAGAAACTTGGTGATGGGATATTTGAGACTTCCCTGTTTCTATTTTTATAACTTGTTAGGAGTCTATAATTATTTCAAAAAGAATTTTTAAAAACCCACATCTGTCTGAAAAAGTTATCTTCAAATTAATCACAACAAATAAAAGACAAGTCTCACTACTGGATAATTAGCCCCAGTGCTGCCAGCTATCTACTTAATGCTGGAAAATAATATTCAATAGGGACACCAAAACAGCCTAGCACAAATACTTGGCCTAGTCTCTTCTGTCATTTAATTCACAAAGGAAAGTAGCATTCATTATTAGAGAAACTGAAATGTAAACTCGTAGCCAAAAATGATGAAAATAAGATTTCTAAATTATCATTTTAATTCTAAGATTTAGAAAAAAGACCCATCATATTTCATCCACACTGAAATACTGTGTGATACTCACATTATATTAGGAAGCATGAGGAAAGCAACAAACTTTATCAACTAACATATAACACAATGCATTAAAGACAATCTTGGGTGACAGTCACAACTAGTTTTTCATTGTTTTCTTCTGGAGCATTTAGCAATGTCTTCTGCATTCAGTTGCATTCTTTGTCACACGATCAATAGTGTTCCTGCATGTAATTCAGTAACAAAGCATAACATAGCTTCAACTATGTCTGCTGGGTATTACTTTGAAGAAAAAAGGAGAATTTCAGTCATTTCTCCAACAATGAACATTTGCTTCCCTGACATTTAGTTTATTCCCTGCTATTGCTATGTTTTTGTATATTCACAGTAACATCATTTAAAGCCCAATTAAATTTCAGTAAGAGTAAAGGAATATCAAATGACAGAAGTATTCAGTATTCTTAGAACCAACAACACAAGCAACTCAAGCTGTTGGCCGTGTAACCATTTATGGCAAATTTTGTGGAAAGCATGGGCAACAGCCACTGTATCATAATCACTGTCATGACCAGATGACAAATGAAAGGCCCCATTCATTCATTATTTGCCCAGTTTCAGAAATGGTCAGGAGATGAGCAGAGGAGGGGTCTCAGAATACATGAAACATCACAGATGCTGAAGATTCTCTCCAATATGGGAAAATGCTCATCTCCTCTAATCCATTTTGTAATTTACCCAGGAAATTCAGTCAAGTCATTCAAAAATTTATTGAGTTCTTGTTAACTTCCAGGCACTGTGCCAAGCTCAGGACTTACATCAAGGAATAAGATATCAAACCTTTGCCCGGATGAAGCTTCCAATCTAGAGGAAAAAATATGACTGAATGCATTAAAAAATGTTAAGTTTGTGAGGGGTTCTTAGGCAATCCCAGCATGGAGGTGAGGTGTAAATGGAGTGACTGGGATTTTCAGTATAGCTGGCAAGATGACCTAACTAATCAGATAGTCATAGAAACAGGTTCCATAAGTATATAGGCAACAAATGAGCAGGAAAAGGCAGAGGGAACTCAGGCACGCATAAAAGAGGCAAAAGAATGCCTGATCGGTTATCAGTTATAAGGGCAGTGAGCAAACTATTGTTACCACAGCAGAATGAATCCACAAGGAGAGACAGGAGGAAAATGAGACTAATTAGATTGGGGCGGCAGGTATGACAGATCACATAGGGCTTCCTAATCTGCTGTCTTTGCAGAGCTATTAGTCTTTACTCTGAGAGACCAAACCACAAGGCTTCTGATCAAGACTTTACCACAAGGATCTAGGGATCTTTGAAGTGTGTTAGATACCTTGCCATTATTGTTAACAAAATATGCGACATAATCACCTCAACAAAAAGAGAAAGTTCATTTCCAGCACACAACTTTGCAAGTTTCGGTCCATGCCATCTGGGACCAGTTTTTTTTAGCCTATGGCAGCACATCATAGTCAAAGAACGTGCTAGAAGAAAGTTTACTCACCTGATAGGCAGGAAGTAATAGACAAAGAGGAAGGGGCCAGGATCCCATAATCCCCTTGGAGGACATGTTCTCCAAGTCCTAAAGATCTCCCAGTAGACCTCACCTTTTAAGGGTTCCCATCACCCTGATAGTATAGTGAGCTGGGTTACAATCCTTTCTGCATATGGATTTTGGGGGAACATTCCAGAAGAGAAACTATTGAAGAGAGAGACTCAAAGGCAGTGTAGAGCAGGGCTGATTAACCCAGATGGGAGGTGACAATGCTTTCCACATGATATAAGTGGAGATGTTCTGGATATATTTGAAAGAAAGAATAGCAAGGATAAAGAATCTACCACAACTCCAGGGTTTCTGGCTGCGTGATTGAAAGAATGGAGCTGCCTTTGCCAAGATGGTACATGCTGAGCATGGTAGGCAGGAAAGTATGTAGATGTATAAAGAATGGGTTTTAGCCATGCAAGCTTTGAGATAACAATTAGGCATCCTTGGGCCAGGCAGATGGCTCAGTGGTGTAAGTGCCTGCCCAGCAAGCATAAGGTCCTGAGTTTGATCCCTGGTACAAAAAAAAAGAAAAAAAAAAAAAAAAAAAAAAAAAAAAAAAAAACAATTAGGCATCCACACAGAGACATTGAAAAGCCAGTTGAAATTGAGAGTGGAGTTTCATGATGAAATCATCAGCCTCAGTGTTTAAGTGGCATTTAAAGTTGAGAGACTGGATAAATTAACTTAGGCAGTGAGGACAGTTAGAAAAGTGGTAGGAGGACTGAGGCACTTGAATACGAAGAGAGTGAAGCTATGCCAGGAAGATCAACAGAGACATCTGGCAAGGAGGAGGCAGATCACCAAGTGCAGCATCAGGAGATGAACTGACAAAAATGATTTCAAGAGGATATAATTAGCTGGGTCAGGCTGGCTCAGTAAGACAAGCACAGGAGACAACACTGAGCATAGCGTGGAGGTTCTGAGTACTTTTTCCAGGCTCATTTCGAGGGAAGAAGGGGATACAAACCTGGAGTGGGTTCTACACAGCATGCAAGGAGGGGGATACTTTCAAACAGGAAGTGCACACTAACTTGAAGGAGAACATCTGGCCAGTTACAAAAGCCTCATTACTAAACAAATAATGGCACCTACTGCAGTGTGGTTAGGATGATTGTCAAGAGTAGGAGGTACAGAAAAGTAACTCATGAGTACCCTTAGAGGTACACCAGTGGGTTGACAGATAGGCCCAGGTGGAGTACTTCTTCCATGTATATGTCTGCTTAAGACCTCTTTAGATATGTGCTCCTTTGTTCTCCTCCATGACTTTTCTATTGTTGAACTTGCCATACTGGATGTGGTAAATTTACTGTCTGAACTCAAACTTTCATGATTAACAAAAGAACAGAAATCATTTGCTGTTTTTGGTGCTACCCAGTGATCTGTTGCTATATATTGAAATTATCTGCCAAACAGTAAACCACAAGCATTGGACAAACTTGAGGACAATAAACATGTCATTTTTTTTTTTTTTTGTAGGACTTGGCTTTTTGTTTACAAAGCTAAGCAAAACAATGAACTCTAAGCAAAGGGCATCGGATGACATTATGAAGCCACTATAAGCAACTCTACCTTTTGTATTTTAGACATGTTGTTTGACAACACCCAACTCTACAGCTCATATAGATCCATCTTCATAGTGTATGTCAAACAAACTTCAGATCATGACTCCCCTAATGACCCTGACTGCCTCAGTCAAGGTACCTCTGAGAAAACAGAAAACTGGCAGACACTTCAGAGTCTTGTGGCCACACAACAGGAGCTGCTCTGAGTTCTTGGGAACTGAGGACTTCTGGAGCTCTAGATAAAATATGTCCCTGCATATGAAATCATCATTTAATTGAAAAATACTGAGAAACAAATATTGACTATGAAGAACAACACCAAAAGTCTAAAAAGAAATAAAAAATCAATTATTTTCCCTGAATAAATTCATCCTCTCAAAAGCAAGATAGCAGACTAGGGTTCAAAACCAGACAACTTCCACTTCCACAATTTATCAGCTGTGTAGCTTTCAGGGATTTACTGAACCTCTCTTGGGCCTCCATTTTATGTGTCTACAATGAAGGTAGTACCTATTTCATAGGGTTATGAGCCGGGCTAAGGAAAATGTTTTATGCACTAATTATTATGCAGCCATAATTTTCCATCCTTTTTAAATTTAAAAATTCCCCCAAAATATTAATTAGCTAAAAAGAACAAGAAGGCCTCCTAAGGAATTCACACAACCAAAGGATAAGGCTGCTATATGTTCTTAAGAGTATCAATTGTGTTACAGACTTGAGGACAATAAACATGTCATTCATTTTTATTTTTTTTGGTAGAACCAGGGATTGAACTCAGGCCCTTGCACTTGCCAAGGAGGCATTTATTCTACTGAGCCATCTCCCCGGCCACCTCAAACATTTTTCAATTATTTTACTGCATAAAGCTAACTATGGTGAAAATGGAGATACCACCTTCACATTTTAGGATCAGATGAAGACAGAAGGTAAGTTATAAGTTTCCCTTGAGTCCTTTTGTCCTCATCTCCTCTGAGGGCTAATGTTATGGTACAGAATTGCTGAGGGACACTGGCATGAAACACCATCTACTGAGTCACAGAGGACATACCATGTTTTTTTTTTTTTTTTTTTGCATACCATCTTATGAGGTGACTACATTGTGGGTTCTCACATATATGGAACCTCTAAAACTAGAAGAAATGACTATCAAAGCTCAGTGCTTTGTAGGAAGTAGTGAGGTTAGCAAGTAAACTTAGGCAATATACTGTGGGATTTGCTGTGGGATTGGAGGTCTACTTTATTTTTTTTTTCTTTTTTTTTTTGGTGAAACCAGGGATTGAACTCAGGCCCTTGCACTTGCCAGGCAAGTGTTTATTCTACTGAGCCATCTCCCCAGCCCCTGGAGGTCTACTTTAAATGGTACTTACCTGCCCAAAGAGATGCCATGCATAAGTATATTTTCAAGTAGTAGGAACAGAAACCAGCGATTTGTACATGCTAGGCAAGCACTCAACAACTGAACTGTATCCCCAGACCTGTAACTGTAGCTTCTAGTAGGAAAGTCTAGAAATGCCCAGGCTAGTTGTGAGCAGTCTGTGTCAAACACTCAACTCTCCCATGTCTTTCCTCTACCAGGTGGCTCAAAGCTAGCAGGGATGCTCCAGCCAGACCTGTCCCCAGTTGTTCTGTACTTTCAACCCCAGACATAAAGAGACAGATGAAATGAACCCGACACATGAGCCAAACCATGACAAGATAATATCATGACAATATAAAATATGGATAGTCCCCATTTTCAAAACCGTATGGGTTTTGAGAATCAAGAAATAGACATGCCCTCTCAGAGGGAAAGATTTCTGGGTATGAAGATATAAACTTGTATCACTTATAAATTCCATGCTATAAAAAAAAATCACTAAATGAAGTTTTAATCTTCTCCACAAAAATATTTAAAATTATAATATTCAGTGTCATGGCCAGGCTCTGGGACAGTAGAGACTTACAGGCTAAGGAACTTAAACCTTAAGAATTCATGATGTAATTATAGAGAACAAAAATTAGTAAATATTGGGCTGAGGATGTAGCACAGTGTTGGAGCACCCACTTAGCATGTACGAAGCCTTGGATTCCATTCTCAACACTGTGCCAAAGGTGGGGGAAAGAGGACTAGGAAAGACGATGAATAGTCTAAGGAAACCTGCGGACTCCAAATTAATGATAAAAATAATACTTCAACTTTCGTAATGCTTTTTTTTTCTTCAAATGCAATTAGACAATGTATAACATTGAAATAGATAAAAGCAAACATCCTAGTAGAAGGTGGAAGGAGCCAGCTACAGGCAGCTCTGTTCTACATCCAACCTTCAGAACATTCAGAAAAGCAGGTAGCATGTGCTTGCAAAAGTGAGTAACACTTCTCTGAGCAGAAAAGAAAATGCCAAGATGCAGGTGTGCAGGTGGCCACATTGCCACAAGTAGACTAGGGAAATAAGAAAGGAGAACAACTGTCACAGATGGGACAGTCATGGGTGAAAGTCAGGGGGATGGATCAGAAAAACAAGAATGCCTCTTCTTCACTGGAATTCTATACCTGAAGAGCGCAAAGCAACTCCAGTCAGTTACTTCTCCCCATTCCAATTGCAAGGAACAAATTCTCTATGCCACCACCATCCTGGAACCTGATGTGGCCACCACCACTTTAGAACATGGTGCTCTGAGGCTGTCCTTTCAAAGCAAAATCTTTCACTTTTGGACTTTGGAGGCTACAAAGGGTGGAAACTTGCTGCTTCGTATTATGCCCACAGACCTTCTTTCCTATTGTTCTGTCTTTTGTAGCATTTCAGATCTATATTCTATCTTTGCAGTCCATAGCTTTAGTGCAGTTCCCATTCTGGCCAAACACAGCATTTTACATCATTCTACTGGGCTTTTTGCTCTTGATCCTCAGCATGAATCGGGCTAAAAGTCCCCAACACTATCCGTGCTACCACCTGAATATTAGGCTGCCTTGAAATTATTTTTTGCCAGATTTATTTGTCCACTGCCCTTTATATCAGTTTAAGGCAGTATTTCTAGTCATGAGCAAAACGCACAAATTTTCTAGGGAGCCTTAACACGCAGTCTGGACTCCCGCAGCCAATGAAATCCTCTTTCCCAGCAGAAACTGGCAGGATTTCTATCATCCTTCTGGTCTTTTGAACTCTGGCAAGAATTTCCCATACAAAACAGTCAAAGGTGGTCCACTGCTTCTCTTTCAGTGGACATTTCAGAACCTTTCCAAACTTCCCACAAGCCATTCCCAAAGGTTCTTTTTTTTTTTTTTTTGAGACAGGGTCTCACTGTGTAGTTCAAGCTGGCCTCAAACTCACTTTGTAGCTCAGGCTGGTCTCGAACTCACAACAATCCTCCTGTCTCAGCTTCCCAAGTGCTGGGATTACAGGCATGCGCCACCACGCCCGGCTCCAAAGGTTCTTTCTTGACCCACATAGTCAGAAACAGTTACAACAATGAGCCCACTTCTCAGTACCAAGTTCTGTCTTAATTTCTTTTGTTGCTGGGACAAAATACCTGACATCCAAGAGTAAGGAAGAAAAGTTTTGTTTAAGTCACAGTCAATGGAAGTTTGAGTCCATAACCAGCTGGCTGCAAGGTACAGTGCCATTGTGAGGGGCAACAGTTAATGAAGGTATTAGACAAAAAAAGCAGCAAAAACAAAAAGGGAGCAGCAGCAGGAGCAAGCCTCTTTCCCTCCCTTATACTGAATGGAGGCTATCTGCCTCAAGGTGGGTGTTAAACTCACACCCATGACCCCAACACTGGACCATTACTCAATCACAAACCCTAGAAGCCTGCCACATGACTACATCAGGCTCTGGGTGGACATTTACATACAAACTGTAACACCAGGCCTAAAGAAATTTTTCATTGCCTTGCTGCTAGCATGCCCTGCTTTGGAGATAGCATTGTCATCAGCAGCTGGGCAGTATAATGGAAGGTATGACCAACTCTTGAGAGAAGGGGTGGGAGGGGAATAAGATGGAAGGGATGAACAGGAGATGGGCTACTCAGGCAATTCTTGTCTGCTAGAAGGTCCAGGAGAACCATGTCTTGGCATTTCAGCACTCACTGGCCATAGCTAAAGGACTTCTAGTTGCATCTCTCCTTGAACATTCATTTCTGCTCATTTCACCTTCTATTTACATCACACAGGTCCTGGGCTGGCCCTGCACCCTACTGGCTACCCTAATGGCCAAATATATTCCTATCTTCCCTCTGACCTTTCAAAGAACACTCATGGTAGTCCTAGCCCACTCTATTTATTTCTGCTGCCTCTCTTTTATAAAATTTCCCAAGCATATACAAAAAGTAAGTTCCATATGTGGCTTTAATTAGCTTCAAAAATTACCCACATTTTGCTAATCATGTTGCATCCGTTCTCCCTCTGGCTTTTTCCCTCATTTTAAAAGTTAATGATATTCAAACAGTAATACCTCACTCAGAGCTACCATTTTAAACACAATTATAAAAATGTAACTTAGGCCAAGTTTTCTTTAAAAACTATGTTTAACAAGGTATATAACCAGAAGTGGCAGCACACAGGTAACCCTAGGATTTGAGAGAATGAAGCAGGAGGATTGCCATGAATTTGAGGCCAGTCTGAGCTATAAGTTCAAGGCCAGCCTGAACTATACAATGAGATGTTGCCACAAAAAAACAGGGTATACATTCCACAGCTAGCACTAGTATGCTATTGAAGCACAATTTAGAGAAAACTGTCCTAAAAAAGGCCTGAGAGATACAAATTTAAGAGGTAAAAAAGCTGACCCTGAGTAAGTCATTACCAACCTTTGAAGTCCATTCTCCCACCCCAGAAAATTAACATAAGAAATCAGATCAGTAGTTGAATAATAGAATTCAAGACAAAAGATTTTTAAAACCTTATTTTAAATTGAGTCAGGTTGCTGGTTTCTTTCTGTAAAATTTAAATTGTTAACAGATAGATGTAAAGGTTCAAGTTCAGTGAGACAGAGCCACAAAAATGTCCATGTTACACTTTTCTTTAGAAAAAAGGTTGCATAAAAAACTATGCTTTTAAATATTGAACTTATACCTATACTATTCTCATTGAAATGGTGGTATAATAAAAACCACTTGAACAGGTCAGGATTTTAAATATAGCTCTTTTAAATATAGTTTTAGGGGACAGGAATAATTTATTTTCCATGTAACTAAGTAAAAGTGACAAATGAAACTGGGAAGCAGACATCTGATCTTCCCCCAAGACAACAATAAAATGTTTGATTTTATAAAACTAAGAGCTGAGATTGAAGATACTGTCATCCTTTCCACCTGCCCTTTGAGCTCCAGCCAAACTGCATCCATTCTGTCCACTCAAATACCACCTTCCTTAAATTTAAGTGATACAGGGGCTGGGGAGATAAATCTGCGATCTAAGCACCTGCCTGGCAAGCTGAGTTTGATCCCTGGTACTGCATGCTGTGTGAATCCCACACTGAGCCAACCACTGAAACAGAGCATGGTGGCACATTCCTGTAATCCCAGCACTGGGGAGGCTGAGACAGAAGGATCACTGTGATTCTGACATGCAGAGCAAAACCTTGCATCAAATAATTTAAAAAATAAATATTTTTTAAAGTTAGTAACACAGGTCACTCATTGTTTACTCTTCCACAGCATAACTATTATGACCTTCATTCACTTTTTACAATCAGTTACAGTGGCCCCTTAGTACTCAGGATTGGTTTCAGGACCTTTTTCTAGATAAACCATCAAAATGTAGAAGGTTCAACTCGTGTATAAAATGGTGTAGTATTTACACAAAAACTATACACATCCTCCAGATAAACTGTAAGTCATCTTTCTTTAGATTACAATAGTACAACAAATAATGTGAAAATTGTTGCTATACTATATTGCTTAGAGACAATGTCAGGAGAAGAGTCTGCATATGTTCACTACAGATGCTCGGGAGAGAGGACTGGGGACTGAATGCGGAGCCTAGCTCATCATGCTAGGCAAGCCCTCTATCACTGAATTGTAACCCCACCCCTTTCCATTTCATTTTAAGATAGACTTGCTAAAATAAAATGTCCGAGCTGACTGTAAAATTGTGATCCTCCTGGCGCATCCTCCTGAGAAGCCAGGTTTATGGGAATCCACCAGATCACCTAGCTCACATGTCATTTTTGTCAGGTAACTTTGATCTTTGGTGAGTTGAGTTCTCAAATGTAGGACCCCTAAATTCCAAAGACCAACTGGGTTCTGCTGAGATTTCTGCATCTTGAACCACAGTCCATGAGAGTAAGGCCCTTGTCTTTATTGTTCTGGGATGAAACTTCAGTGCGTAACACAAGTCTACTTTGTAGGTGCTCACAAGTACTTCTGATAGAATTAAGGGCTGCTAGTTTGTCTGATTGCTTCCCTACTGTGCCATTCTTCACATACCTTACTTTCATTAAAGACCCACCTTTTCACTGATTGATGTTATTCAAAACTCAGGGTCAATTTAACAGAGACCTTTACACACCATGAACAAAATATTCTCATGTAGAATGACCACCAGTTTTACCTCCTATCATAAGTTGCCTATTACCTCTCCTCTATCATAGGTTGAGTAGAAGTGGAAGAAGCCAAAATGACACTACAGAAAATTCAAGCTTTCCAGGGAAATAGCACACATCTATAATCCTCAGAACCAAGGAGGCTGAGAGTAGAGTATCATGAGTTCAAGACCAACTAAGGTTACATACTGAGTTCTGGGCCAGCTTAGACCATAATTTGAGTAATATTCTAAAAATGAAAGCCTATTTTAAAGGGACTCCAAAATCATGTGTAAATTCACTTTTCATTATATATTTTAGCCTAGCTATTTACAGGAATGGGTGAACCAAGCTAAATTTTCTTCAATACATCCCAATGAAGAGGGAAAACATTGGGTTTAATTTATTTTAATTATATGTCACTCATTCAATTTTGCTAATGTTGCCATTTGGAGCCAGAACATTTTTTGTGTGGAAGGAAGTTACTGCCCTGTGCATTTAAAAATGTTTAGCGGCATCCCTGGCTTCTGTCTACTAGTGCCATGAGCATAACTGCTCCACAACAGTTGTGACAACCAAAACTATCCTACCTGAATGTTTTATAGTTGGGAAAGTTACCCCCATCTGAAAATCACAGTTTTAAATACTAAAACATCCACCTGTGTACCCTTTATTCCATTTATCTTCTTTCCCCACCCAACAAGAGTCTGACTCACAAATGTTTGAACTTTCTTTCAATCCTATAAACTGACTTTGATGAACAGTTGTTAAAATTACCAAAAAACAAATTAAGCAAGATATACACAGGACAAGCAACTTGCTTTTAGGAGCACACACAAAAAGCACTTAAGACATGCTGGTTCCTGATTTTCCTTTCTGTGAAGTTGTTGTCCTATATAGGGACTTCATTTCCAAAGTAAGCCGATGTATTTTTAATGTGACACTGCATTCAAAATACTGTAACTAAAGATTATGATTCCTTCCCTGGCAAGTGCAAGGGCCAGAGTTCAATTCCCAGTTCTGCCAAAAAAAAAGGAAAAGAAAAAAAAAAAAAAAAAAAAGAGATCATGATTTCTTCTTTGCTCTCACTCTGCAAAAGGAATGTCACTCTAAGTGTTAGGAAAAACTGTAGAATAAACAAGTACTTAGCACCTTGAAGTAATGTGTTTTTTGGTGTTCTTTGGGGGTTATTTTTGGTACCTTGAATAGAACTCAGAACCTTGCACTTGCCAGGCAGACACATATCCTGCTGAGCTCTCTCCCTGGTCCTAAGGAAATGTTTTTGACATCTCCATGAATCCACTACCTATAGCAACAATGTCTAATAATAACAGCTCACATACCTCACATTGAGGGCTTTAGCCTCCTGCCCAAGTTTCTATGGTGATTCCCATCCTTCTTCTTCCTTTAAACATTTTTTTTATTATTTTGTGGAAGAAGACATAATGAGACTTCATAACTTCGTATAACAAATTTTTCTTTCCATGTTAAAATTTTTGGCTAAAAACCTGCTTAAATCCTAAATGGACAAATAATTCACAAACAAGTTTTGAAGAGCCTTTACAAAAAACAATCAGGAAATAATAGAATTTGTTCAAGTTGAGGCTGAGTTCAAGCATGTAACTGAAAACTCATCAGCAAAATATTAATCACAGCTGAAACTTGACATACATACTCCTATGTTCCTTAGGTATAATACATTCCAGTGATTAAAAATACATTCTATATTTTCCGAGTGCAAATTCAATCTGTCAAACTGTATGACACCATTGCTGAAATTCTGAAATCCAACCTGCTAAAAACATCCTGAAAGGCCCTTCTCCAAAGAAAAGTTCAAAGAAATATAATGTATCCTTTTCAGATGTGGAAACATCTAAAAATTATATAAGAATTTTTAAATAACCCTTTAACAAACTGCTGGGTGAACAGTACTGCAAATTCTCAATGTAATTTTAAATCTCCATATTTATTGTATGTGGTACCCAAATAAAAATTTCCTTTGCATTCCTAAGAATGCTAAAGAGATTAAGATCTACTGCAAGCAGACATTGGCATAAGCCCCTGCAAACCGTGGGCTGTATCTTTAAAAGGTGTCAAAGGAAAAGCAGATGAAATGCAGTAATCTCTACCCACTGTCACTTAAGTCTTAAAGCCCACGCACAAAACAGATCTAGCCAGCATTCTGCATCCACCCTTTCTTTCAAGCCCACTATATTAGACCATGGAAACTCAGGATGTGTAGCCACAGCAGCTCCTGCTCTGGATCCAGCTGGCCAACGCATGGCGTGGCCATGACCTTAGTCACACTTCCCCCTGACATCCTGTGAGTGGGCTCAAGCTGTAGCCAGACCTTCCCACTATGCAGCCAGCCCTGCTCTTGGAAACTACAAATCCCCGCTCCCTGAAACATTCCATTTGCCACATATACCAACAGAGCTTCCTGCTCCCCACCCCTCCCAAACAACAGGTCTTTGAGTATCATTCACTGCCCTGAGAACACCTTTAACCATTTAGCAATTTGCTGTGAAGGGAGGCATTTGCAATTTCACTTCTATTTCCATAGACATTTGTTCTCTGATTTTCACTAAACTGTTTTAACTATTATCACTGTAATCACTTCTACACGAATTATAATCACATTCATCATTCAGAATCCCAATCATGGCACTGCACAATTTGCACAACAAAGCTCTCTTCATTAAAGTATGTCTTCATTTAGTGGAGAGGGGGCCTGCTGGATTGAGATTGACACAAGCATTATGATCCCTTTTTAAACTAGACTAAAAAGATTTCAGAATGCTTTGACATGTGTTTAACACTTGGTTTGAAAAGGTATTTTCTATTTTTTATTTTTGTAGTACTGGAGATAGAACCCATGGCCTTTTGCATACTAAGCAAGGGCACTACCACTGAGCTACATCTTCAGCTCCTTCAATTTATTAAATGCTAATGAGAAAGAAAAAATCCCTCCCAATTAATATTAGTTGTGGAGTCAATAAAGGAAAAATTTTTTTTAAAAAGGAAATTTTTGCTTGATGGACCATACTAATGCCACTTTACTCCTAAAATATATATGTGGTCTTTAAGGATGGCTTTTTTAAGAGAATAGATAAAGCTGGGGAGAACAACCGTAAAGCAACAGCTACAAAAAGCACAGCTAATATACGGACTGTTAAGGTTTCTACTATTCTTCACGTTTACAGTCACATGTGGGGGTTGTGGTTCCACCCAGGATGGAGGGAGCACACATTACCCTAGTTTTCCAGAGCCCACAACTATAAAGTCCAAGGCATCTATGAGAGGACTCTGCAAAGTAAACAACAGGCTGTTGAAGAAGAGTCAGAACTTGAAACATCAAGAAGCTTACATAGTTTTCTTTCTGCCATCAGTGTGCCCAAAACACAGTCGCAAGGCACAGAACATGAGTAGAATGGGAGAAGCACAAGCTAGCCTGGTTCAGCATGAGGAAAGAGCATGCCTGATGCTCAGAGACATGGGAGGAAATACTCCATTTTTCCTCTTTTATCTTATCTCCCAACAAGTAGAACCTGCTGGACCACAACTCTTTTGAGGACAACATTTTTCTGGAGGTTCAACAGAGTTGTGGCTTCAAAAAGCAGGGAGAGTGGAACCCCTCTGTATTTATTATCTCTGTTGTTGTAATGCTTGGCTCCAGCATTGTGGCCACAGTTTTAGAAGTGTATGGCAGAGCAGAATAACTAAAACCCAAGCTTTTCTGATTAAATAAATAAAAGGAAATGTTACATTTAACTGGAAAATACTAGAAAGACTACGGGGTGGAGGAGAAGATTCTAAAAAAAGGCTCCATAAGTTTATTATGAGCTCCAGGCTCACCACCCCTTCACAGGTTTGTATGTGTGGATATCATTCCAAAGAGCCTGCCAATAACTTCAAGACCTAAACTGTTGGGGCTGCTAATTGGCCAGTGTGAGCCATAAGAAGACAGAGGCAAACAGTAGTAGTATTGGTAAGAGCTGAAATTGGGACCACAGCACATAGAGTGGGTTGGCCTTGCTCACAAAACCTTACCAGGTCAACTGTCTACTAAACTTAAAATATTAACATTCAACATGCTCCAAAGATTTAAACAAGAACCAGAGTCTCACAAGAATATTCAAAATACCCTAGATAGAATCTGAAATTACTCAGCACAGGAAAAGACAATCAACAGATGCCATGGCTAAAATGACACAGAAGTCTGAATTAGCTGATGACTTTAATGTAGTAATTATAAAAATGCTCAAGCACCTACTCATAAGCAATATTGAAATCTATGAAAAAACACAAAGTCTGAGTGAGGAAATGAAGATATAAAAGCCTGTTGGGACATTTTAGAACTGAATGAAATAACTCAAATTTAACAAATCTTAAAAACTGGCTAACCAAAAAAGTAAGTATTAAAAACTGTTCAATAAGGGGACCAAGGATATAGTTCAATGACACAGTACCTGCCCGGCAAGAGCAAGGTCCTGTGTTCAACTCCTAGTATAAAAAAAATCTATGAGGGAAGAGACCAAGAGATGGAGGGAAGTGGAAAAAAAAGAGGGAAAGAAAAGAGGGATTAAGGGGATGAAAAAGAATTAAGGTGTATGGTGTACATGCCAACTCCTCATGCTGGATGCAATCATTATATACTGCAAATGTGGACTAATAAAAAGTAAAAAACAAATTAGATCAAGTGTGCCATTTGTGTCATAGAAAAGGGGGGAGAAAAAAGAGTGCTAAGAATAGAGTGAAGTTCAGGAAAAAAGATTTGACAAAATAGTGGATAAAAACTTTGTAAATTTTATAAGCCACAAAAATCTATGCAGGGGCTGGGGAGATGGCTCAGTGGAATAAGTGCTTCCCTGGCAAGTGCAAGGGCCTGAGTTCAATCCCTGGTTCCACAAAAAAAAAATCTATGCATTCAACAAAGAAAAAAATTCAGAAAAGCAGAGTCAATCCCATGGAGGATAAACTTAAAAAAAAAAACATGCTGAAAACTAGAGATGAGGCAAATAATCAGACCACATAGAGAAAAATAACAATATTGCCCTCAGGTACCTAAAAATCATATTGTAGCCTGCCCAACATTACGACACATGGCTGTAAGCCTGACAGTAGGGAGAAGGAAACAGGAGGATCACCAGAAGTTAGAGGCCAGACTGTGCTACATAGGAAGACACAGTCTAAAAAACAGTAAATAAATAAAAATAAAAAGAAGAAACTCAAACACCTGTAGTTTTCCTACTAAAAACCAGAGTATCAAACATCTTAGACATAACATGGAACAGATATTTTCCATCAAGTATTGATATGTTAATTTTTAAATCCCTACAGAATGTATTTCACACACCTATAATATTTAAATGGCAATGGAATTCCCATCTCTGACAAAACTAAAAAAAAGGGGGATATAAATGAAAGACCATTTTGTAACTGCATATACAAAATAGTTAGGATAACAATGTATTAATTATTCAAACTGTCCTACTAATCAGTTTTGAAACTGTCCCATTGCTATTTGTTTCTCCATAAAATTAATAAAAAATAAAGCTTCTATTTACTAACCAAAAAAAAAATTAAAAATAAAAATAAAAACCAATAGCACACTATTATTAAGTCCTGCAAGAAAAGAACTGTAATAGGGCCAGGGAAATGGCTCAGTGGAGTAATTGCTTCCTTGGCAAGCACAAGGGCTTGAGATCAGTCCCCAATTCCACCAAAAATAAAAAAAAAAATAAAAAACGAACTGTAACGAAGAATCCTATGCCCATAGAACAGGTTCTTTAGAAATAAAAGATAAAATATAAAGAACTAAGTTAATTCACTGGAAATTAACAGCTAAAGAAAAAAAAATAGGTTCAGTTTTCACAAGAAAACTGCAAAACATCAGAAATGTAGAACAATACAAACAGCATGTATCTGGGCAAATCTAAAACACCGTACATCATTATGTTAATTAGTGGGCTACTCTGGAAAACTGCTTCAGAGGCAAGTTCTTCAATATATAAGCATCAGCGTGCACTTACCCAAATTAACATGGTTATGACAACAGTAGACAGTATCGCCCTATGTACTAACTGTCATTGTAGAAATATCACATGGAGCATGACTGTACTTCACCTCTGCAGCTCATCACTGAAAGCAAAAATTATGGCATCGTCTATGAGGTTGTCAACATATGATGATATGAAAAAATACTGCAGCAATTGAGAACAAAGAACCTGTATATGGTGGTGAGTTTTCTACGGTAGATTTAAGCCGTAAAATGTCAATTGTAAGAGACAATGAGTGCTCGCTTTGGCAGCACATATACTAAAATTAGAACGATACAGAGAAGATTAGCAAGGCCCCTGAGCAAGGATGACATTCAAATTCGTGAAGTGTTCCATACTTTCAAAAAGGAGACTGAACCCACTGTGAGGTTAAATATGTAAACTGTAATCCCTGCAACAAGTGCATGAGAAAATATATAAAGATAGACACAGGAGAACAAATAAAATAAAATACTAAAAAATATGCAAGTGATTCAAAAGAAGGAATAGGAGAAGCAGAATAATAATAAGTGAAAAGTATTAAGTCAAGATGTCAATAACCATATTAAGCTCAAATATTATAAATGTAAGAACTAAAAGCAGAGACTGACAAGTAAAAAAAATACGAACTAACTACACAGACTCAAAAACTAAATTGAGGGCTGGGGAGGTACCTTAATAGACTAAGTGCCTACTTAAGCAGCACAGGGACAGGATTCAATCCGGGACACCACATGCTACGCCAACACTGCCCCTGGGTATGCTGAGTCAGACTCTGAGACCAGGTATGGTGATGGTGGTGCATACTGTAAGTCCCAGCACTGTGGAGGATGAAAACAGGAGGACCACTACAAGTCCAAACTGCAGAGTGAGAGCCTGCTCAAAATGCATTAAAAAAACCCTAAATTGAAATACTGTAGCTATCAGGTTAACAGGATAGACCTGGGGCTAGTAGTATAAATTCAGCACTCTGAAAAGCTGAGTCGGAAGAATCTCAAGTTCAAACTCATCTTAGGAAGACTCTGCCTCAAAACTGGAAAAAAAATGACTTAGAAAAGCAACAGTGTCAAGGCCCTGGGTTCAATCCCAAAACCACGACTTCCAAAACCAAAAATGCACACACTCCCACACACACACATACACACAGGCACACCACACAAACATTACTGGAGAGTTGGTATGTCTATATTTGTATTAGACAAAGTGGGTTTGTCAAAACAATTGTCAAAGACAAAGAAAGATATTATATAAAAAGGTTACTCCACCAGTACATGGTGATCCCAAATGCATATATACTCAACAGACTTTCAAAATATATGAAGCAAGAACTGAGAGAACTCAAAAGAAGAAATAAAGCCACTGTTTTAGTTGGAGGCTTCCAACAGTCCTTGCTGCAAAACAGAAAAAGCCTAAGCAGGGCATGGTGGGGGTTCATGCCTGAAATGCCAGCATTCAAGAGGCTATGTCAAAAATGCCTTGAGTTTGAAGCCACCCTGGGCTACACTGTGAATTCAAGGCCAGCATAAACTACATAGACAGACCAACAAACAAAAGATAAACTTTAACCTGAAGTACAAGCTTTAAATAAATTTAGAAAAAACAAATAATTCAAAGCAAGTTTTCTGGTCATGATGAAATTAATCTTGTAAATCAACAAAAATAAAAATGTCCAAATGTAGAAATTATACATTAATAAGTAACCTAAGAGGCAAAGAGAAAATCTCAAGTATTTATATTTTTTCAAGTAAAACTATTTTGAATGAGCATCAGGTAAAAAAAATTTTGAATGAACAAAACAAAAATGCAATGAATCAAAATGTTTTTTTTTTTTTTTTTTTTTGATGGAAGCAGGGATTGAACTCAGGCCCTTGCGCTTGCCAGGGAAGCACTTATTTCACTGAGCCATCTCCCCGGTGCTAAAATGTATATTTTTAACATAGTGCTTTTAGGGAAATTTGTAACAACAAATGCCTGTGTTCAAACCAAATGGATTCTAAACAATGATATAGACCTTCACCTAAAGAATCCAGGAAACAAAAGACAAAATTCAGTCCAAGCACAATATGAAGAGTGAAGAACAATGAAATGAAAAACAGAAAATAGGAGGAGAAATGATCCCAAAATATCAATTCTGTTAAAACTCCTAACATTTCTGTCTATATAAATGTGATAACTAATACTGCTTTTTATTATGTTTGTTGAAGATAATGGGGCTTTTTTTTTTTTTTTGTCTTTTTTGAGACAGGGTCTCACTATGCAGTTCAGGCTGGCCTTAAGCTCACGTTGTAGCTCAGGCTGGTCTCGAACTCACAACAATCCTCCTGCCTCAGCCTCCTGAGTGCTGGGATTACAGGCATGCGCCACCACGCCCGGCCTAATGGGGCTTTTTAAATAACATCACAGATACTAGGATGATGCTATTTTCAATTAAGTTATCTGGAATATTTTCCCTCTTCAGGAAGAGTTTATCTAAAATTTGCATTATTTTTTCCTTATTTAGGATTTTTTTTTTTTTTTTTGTGGAACTAGGGATTGAAGTCAGGCCCTTGCGCTTGCCAGGGAGGCACCTATTCCACTGAGCCATCTCCCTGGCCCCCCTATTTAGGACGTTTGCCAGTGGAACAGTCTAGGTCTAGAAATTCCTTTTTGATGATATTTTCAATTATAGATACAGTTTTATTGAGGGTTATAGGACTATTCAAATTATGTACTTCATCTCAGTTGAATTTTGGTAGATTGTGGTTTTATCAGGAATTGGAGATATAAGAAATTCCTGTTGAATACTCAAGTTTAATTCAGTTATTCAACTCCCCTGTATTCAAGAAGAGTTCCTATGATCTGAGGGCTTCCAGACTGTCACAGAAAGGAAAGGTTTCAAATTTTCTTAGAAGTAATAGAGGAGGGGTTCACAGAAATTGCTAAGTATATTTCAGGCTTCCAGCTTCAAAGACTGAGCTGTCTCGCACAGCAGTGGTTGTCACAGACCTCAAAATCCCTATTACCTGGTTAACACAGAGATTTTAAATGTTCTATGAAGCAGTGTACGAAGTATGGAGCTGGAAAAAGGGTCACAGAGTGTGATGGGGACAGACCAAGAAAGACAAGAACTGCTCTCCACTTCCTCTCCAATCAGAGCACCTTCTGACTACCTTGAGGGACACCACCTTCTGAGACTCCTCCACCTTACATGGAGCAACCATCCAGGCATGGATTAAGTGTGGGTGGACATGGCTTCTGCCCACATAAAACAAGTTTGTTTTAAATTCGACTGCTACCGGAAAAATGTCTGAAAAACACAGCTTTCAGATGTCCCAAAGGAGATGACTTGGGATTCTGGCATGAACTTCTCAGGAAAGCAATAAGCCAGCCATCCCAACCCAAGGCAAGGCAAAGGACATTTGTGTAGAGTGGAGGCTTGGCAACAAAGTTGTGGCATCTAACTAACTGGCTGCAATTCTTCCCCCCTTTAGTCAGACACAAACTGAGACTCATGAAGCTGAAAGCAATGTCATAAATTCCTCTTGTCCATGCCATAATGTCACAGTTGAGGAGACTGTGGTCCAGATACAGGAAGTGACTGGCTCAAGTACACAGCTTGTTCAGGCAAAAATGGGATGGAGACCAAGTTCCAAGGTCGCAGCCCAGTGCTCTTTACAGTAAGACAAGAACTGGATGGAAAACTACTATGGTGTATATGAGGCAATGTACCAACAGTTCCTGCTATTATAGAATTTGAACTTTGGTGAATACAGTATTAAACAATTACACAGATAACTAAAATAGAAATAAAGGAGGCTCCCTAAGAAGCAGTGTAAGTGCAACCATAACCTTAAATAAATACTTTCAAGACACAGCTTATAACTACTCAGTCCCCACTGTCTTGAGGATCCTAATGGGAAAGATCTTACCTTGGAAAGTCAGGACCTCAGGATCTTTTGGTGACTAAGTGAAATTCTGTGCTGATTGTCATAGCTTATCTAGATGTCCCCCAAAGCCTCATGCAGTAGTAGGTGGGGCTTCTTCAGAGGTAGCTAGATCCAGAGTGTGCCATGCTGGGATTATTAAGGATGTGATTATTAAATTAGTCCACTGATTTAGTATTTACCCTAAACTGGATAGCCTAGATAGAAGACAAAAGAAAGAGCTGCTGTCATTGCTGGCAGCTTGGTGTCTTCTGTCTTCTTGTTGCCATGACCTGTTTCTTCTCTGTGATGCTCTCCTGCCACATCACCATGCCTTGGAGCCAATCATTTATGGACTGAAGCCTCTATGAACTGTGAGCCACAAAAACCATTCATCCTTTAACTTTGGGTGTTGGGTATTTTGTCTGAGCAGTAAAACTAAGAAACTGATTAAGCCTGTACTCTAAAGAGTTCTCCTGCTCTCCATCTGAAACAGACTTAGGAAGGTAAGGCTCAAGGTTTTATCTCAGATCCTGCTATAAATACCACTTCTAGGGCCAGGGAGATGGCTCAGTGGAATAAGTGCTTCCCTGGCAAGCCCAAGGACCTGAGTTCAATCCCTGGTTCTGCCAAAAAAAAAAAAATTACTAGCCGGGCGTGGTGGCGCATGCCTGTAATCCCAGCACTCGGGAGGCTGAGGCAGGAGGATTGCTGTGAGTTCGAGACCAGCCTGAGCTACAAAATGAGCTTAAGGCCAGCCTGAACTGCATAGTGAGACCCTGTCTCAAAAAGACAAAAAAAAAAAAAATAAATAGCACTTCTAATAGGAAAACTCTGTCAAAGTTTGCCAACTTATTCTTCTAGAAGGAATTGAGCTGTCTCCTCAACTCCCATTCTCATGATAAGAAACACTTACTGTGTCACATACCAAGGAACATGAAATTTAGGATACAGGTGTCTACCATTTAGGGATTACAGATGACAAATTACAATATGGGAAGGATTTTATTTTATTTTTATTTTTTTTTTTTGGTGGAACTGGGTATCGAACTCAGAATTATGTGCTTGCCAGGGAAGCACTTATTCCACTGAGCCATCTCCCCGGCCCCAATGGGAAGGATTTTAAAAACAAGACTCTGTAGTCAGTCATCCAAAAACTGATAAATCCTGTTAAAACAGAAAGTCAGGCTCTGTTGAGCAATAATGATCAACATAAGAATGAAAACTGGACATAAGCTTTCTCGAAGAAAAAGCAAAACCAAGTCACCTGTAAGATGGCTCAGATAACTGTAGCACTAGATCAACAGTTCCCAGATGCTACTAAACCTCACTCCAAACTGGTCACAAACTAGAATAAAATGGGGTAAACTAACCTGTCTATCAGGTTGGGGGAAAAAAAGCAGGAGAAAATGTCAGGCACTATATCACAGTAGGTAGGATTTAAAGTGTATTGAACAACTATGTGACCTGTGCTCTCTGCTTGTCATTTCTTAACCTCTCAAGGTGCTCATTTTAGTTAAAAGCATGGAATTTAAGATTTTAAAGTGTTTCTTGTTTGTTTGCTTTTTTGTACAGAGCTCTAAAATCACATTTACTCTGACCATCTCTGAAAAGGTAGAAGTAATTTATCATCATCACAATAGGCTGTAAAAGCCTAAAGCAGTGGCTACCACAAAGGCTTAATGGAAATCTCCCCCCTCCAAATTATTAATAATGGAATGGTTCAGGTTGACATTTTCTTCAGGCTCTGAGAGAAGGCTGAGACATTCTTAGAAGTGCCCTGCTACTTCAGTAGTTCAGTGAGTCACTGGAAAAATGACAATGATTAATCTTGGACTTTGTGTTTCAATGCCTTGTTAGTGAAGAAAAGGCCAAGATGAAGTACACATACGTAAAGCTGCTAGTTTTATCTTAAAACTTGATAAAAAAAAAACAACACTGAGGGGCAACTACCAGCTTGGGCGCCCCTCCCATCCTTCTCTTGGACAGGAGCTTTCTTTCTCTCAATAAATCTATTCTGCTCATACAAAAATCACTGATTTTTATATATATTCACTGCTATATCCCCAATATCTAGAATAGCATTTAGGATATAGTGAGACCTCCACAAAGTTCTCTTAAGTAAATATACCATTTCATTATTACAAAAAATTACTATAAAACTATGTGTCCTGCTAAGTGGGGTATAGCAGGTATTGCTATGGTCCTGGCTGAACAAGGACCAAAATGGGCAATATGGTGAGACTGTTTCTCTTAAAAACATTAAAATATGTGCCTTAAAAATCTTTTAAAATTTATATTCTAGTCAGGCATGTTGGAGCATCCTATAATCCTAGTACACTAGGAGGCTGAGGCAGGAGGATCACCAAGTTCTAGCCCAACCTGCACAACACATTAAGAGGCTATCTAAAAGCTGTTTTAAATTGTTAAAGGGTAAGGATCTATCTCAGTGCAAAGGTCCTGCGTGAGTTCAATCCCAGGGTCATAAAATAAATCAATGTAAATATATAAATACAAGAGGAAATATTAAACTAAAGAACCATTTTGAGATATTTTTTCTTGACATGGTTCACTGAGTACAGGAATTGAGGACACTGTGTGAATCACATTGTGTACTAGCTAATCAGCTTTAGGCAAATGACCTGAATACCTTTCTCTTCCTCAGTGTCATAGTATGAATGAAATAAGATAGTACTGTTTCAGAGTCCAACATGCAACAAATGTTCAACCAACAAAGCACAGGTTGAAAGATACATACAAGCCTCTTTTATTCTCCTTTGGCCTCAAGCCTGGATATTGAGTAGAGATTTGTATCATCCCTGTTGCTGAGTTTATTCCCAAATGGAATAGTCCTTTGCTCATTACAGATAATTAATTCTCTACCCAAGCTGTGAGCAGGGTCCTCAAAGGAGCTTTCCAGGCAAGTGGTATACATGTCAAGTGACTCTTCGGGCTAGTATGAAAAGAAGGACTGCCTAGCTCCAAGCACTGGGACCATGACCCTCCTCTCTTTAGGGCCCCAGGTACTTGCAGACAAGGAGGCATCCAAAAGAAAGCACTGGTCATGGACAGCACAGAAGCAGGCCCAGCACATGGGACACCAACAAAGGCTTAGTCAGCTCTAACTGGGAGGATATGAGCTTGGACTCATAGAAGCATCCTCCACTTAGCAAAGAATGAAAAGCAGTAGGAAAATGTCTTCTTTAAGCTGCAATTTGACAAGTCAAGGCATCTGTATCTAAGGTCCCCCTCAAAACACACAAGATCAGCTGGTTATTTTGGCTGAATCCATTACATATACATGGATCAAAGTGATACTAAATGACTCCATTTTAAAATCCAACATATATGCTGAGTCTCTCCATCTTTTTAAAACAACCAGGGAGGGATGGATCCATTTAAGTCTCACTACACTTCTAAAAACAAAAATCAGTGTTATTTCCCTCAGGTAATTATTTCACTACCAAATATGCTAAACTTTGAATACGTGGCTCCTGAAAGCATACAGAAAGGATTTTAAAAATAACAAAAGTTAATACAAATACAGGAAAGTTTTCTAGATACCTGGTTCAGCTTAAAATGGGATAGCCTACTATACCACCCCCCTCTTCTTTCCTTCCAATTAAATTTCCTTAATTCCTTCACCCAGACACAACAAAGCACTATCCTATTTTCCAAAGATCAACTGAAGATAGAATAATTGTACTTATGGGCTGAGAACATTCTTGCCAAATACGTAGCTGTATTAATCACAAAAGGTGAATGCAGCACTGAGTCAATAGCTTCCCACTGTGGATGGTGGGAAAAAAATCACTGTGGCCCAGTGCCACAGGCTAATCAGGCCCAGCTCAGCCTGTGGAAGAGTATGAGAGATGAGCACTCTGAGGCTCAACGGAGTGAATTGTATATTTTTATTTTATGCAAATTATAAGCAAGTTAGCATATTTTGACACATCCCATTCTGAAACATTCTCAAATATCAATGAGACAAAGGACTAGAAAACTAAGTGGAAGCCAACACCTGCCTACTTCAATACTATAGGATACTTGACTGCATTTGACAATAGATTTTTCAGTAACCTTAATCCAAAGAAAAAGCATTTATTAACTACTGTCCAAATTGTTCCACTAGGCCTTAAGCTTAATATTATGTTCTCTGAAAACTTAATATAACTAAAGAATATCTACTACTCATTAAGTACTAATGAACTGTAAAATATCTAAATGAAGTAACTCACTCAGGAGATGTACAGATTCAAAAGCAATGTAAGGAACAGTGTAGGCTGCTAAAGTAGTATTATTCTATAACCACTTGAGCTCTTATTTTGTATAGATTAAAGCCCATTTTCAAAGACCAGAGAGCTATTACTGTAATCAAAGGTTGACAAAAGCATCTCTACTGAGTTAGTAAAAGAAAATTAGGAATTTATATATATAATAAAAGAAAATTAGGAAAAAAAAATAGGAGTTTATAAATGAGACTTCATCTCTCAGTTTGTAAGAGAGCCTAAACTCTTTCCTTACTTCAACTCATCTTAGGCCTTTAACACTGTGTAGATGATGTCTAACTTGTACCATTTTTAAAGTCAAAAAGCATGAAGCAATTTTTAATCATAAACTGAAAGAAGAATTAATAAAAAGTTTTCTATTTACTGTAAGAGAAGAGAAATATAAAAGGGAAACCAAAACATTACTGAAGTTGTCAATGAAAAACTCAAGCTGTCGAGATAAAATGGAGGTTCATTAAAAAGTCATAGTCCTGCTTACTATTGTGAAAATTATCTGTTAAGAATCCATTTGCCAAAAAACATGTACATGCAAATGTCTAGAAGCATACAGTTGAACGTACAAATTATTTCTCCCATTTTCTTAGGAATGCGTTCACATTGCCCCTACTGCTCAGTTCCAGAGATGTAATATGATCTAGTACATTGTACAAATGGCTTCATTTGAAAAGCTTCCCTTTTCATTCACAGGCCTGGAAAATGCTTACTTCCTGTGTTCTAGAGGAGGCCATGTATACAATTAGTCATTCTACAAGATGAACTCTGCATGATTCTCATGTGATCAAGACAGTGGCAGGATCACCCCTGGTGTGGTGATTAAGAGCAAAATGCTCCCTTATGCAAAAACCTACAGGGTTCAGTCCTTGCCCTTCAATTACCTCCCTCTCCAAAGCTTCAGGTATTTTACTTGGAAGGAACAATAACTATAACACTCACAAATGCAAGACTAAATGTTATCCTTGAGGTTAGTTCTCTCAGCAAAGAGTGGGCACAGAATGCAAAGAAAATTAAAGCCCTCTGTGGCCCAGGTGGTAAGGAAATGGAAGGGAGGAGGTAAAAACTGTTCTTAATAGCTGATAAATTGGAAACACTATTTTTTCTATTTGCCTAAATTACTTGCTAGGTAAGTAGCTCTGTTTTATGTTTGTTTTCATTTTCAAAGTAGTTGACCTATGTATGTAGTGACAAAACCAAAATTAAAATGGACTAAGAAAAAAAAAGGAAAAGGCCTAATATCACAATACATGAAAAAGCAACACATTAATACTTCCCAATTTTTAAGAAAAGCATTCTAGGAAAGCAGACAGGAAAGCTTTCAAAGGCAGCCCATCTCTGCAGCTTGGGTACTTACTTCATGGACTAGCCATAGCTGCAAGGCCTGTGGGTGTCATGGAGCCAGGCCACATTTGTACTTCCCCCAACATCAATCTGAAGTTATATCTACAGCCCAAGACCTTCCCTGAGGCATCCTTATTGAGAGGTGGCTCCACTTCACATCCACTTCAATGGGAGTCGATCTGCAAAAGTTGGATGTGAACTAGGGATAAAAAAAACCATTCTCTGAAAATTACAGGCTTTTTTTTTTTTTTTTTACTACTTTCAGGTGCACCATAGACCACTGTGCTCATTATATTCAGGAGACTTACACACCACAAATGGTAATTATCTGAGGAATAAATCCATAAACTAGTAAAATAATCCTCAGCCTGTGTTACCCTAATTTTGTTGTAATCTTTAAAATATAGCCTATTGCCTGAGGGCAACAAAACCATGAAATTGTTTAAGGACCAAAGCTCCTTTGTATGTTTAAGATAATTTGTTTAAGATAATTTGTTAATAAAATTATTTCAATACTCAAGGCAGGAAAAATTTTATAATTAATAAAATGACTGGTCAGAACTATTACTCAAAAACTAGATATATGTGGTGCTTAAATTCAGCAAACATTTTGAGAGTATTGGAAAGCATTCATCGGTATTAAACAGTTCAATTTCTAAACAAAATGGTTCTGTACTGCAATTTTTAGAAATCTTGTCTTTAATTTTCACTTACTGTCAGAATAAAAAATGTTGGTGAAATGGAGTTTTCTTTTCAATTGCTTTATTTCAATTGCTTTATAATTTGACCATCTTTTTTTTCTCCTACCTGCCAGTGTGTATGAGATTGCTGTCTGAAAGGCAAAACATAAAAACCCCCTATGGCCCAATTTCCTTTTAAGTAACATGAGAAAATTGTCAAGGATTACTTCCTGCTTTACAACTTTCCAGAGCAAGTAAAACTTAAAAAGCATTTTGCAAATGTTTTCTAAAAAGATATTTTAAGAGATAATGGTATGCCAATAGGATAAATATTTCTAGATAAAAATTCATGCTTTGTAACTATCTTTTAACATTCTAGGTCTCCCTGTATTTTCAAGCGTACTTCACGACACCCACAGTTCCTTGAGAACAGTTTTAGAAGGCACACTTTGAACTGAGGAAGAACTGTCTCACATTTGGAACCTAAAGAGTCATGGCTAAAAACACTGTGGGATCCTGGATGAGAGCCTGGAAAAGAAAATGGATTTTAAGTGGAAAAACTAGTGAAATCTGAACAAAGTCTGCAGATTGGTTAGTAGCTTCATACAATGTTAATAATCCTGGTGAACAGTACATATACATTGTTGATGCAGGAAGCTGAGCATATGGGAGATAGGAATTCTACTGTTTTTCAGCTCTCCTGCCAATGTAAAAATCAATTAAATCGGAAAAGTTTTAAACTATAAACACTCTTCCATGTTATATTTTGAATTAAAAATGAAAGTGTTTGCTGCAGTAAACTTAACTGAAATGTTCCACTAGATGGCACTGTTTTCTTCAGTGACCAGAGATACCTCTTCACCTATCACTAGAAAAAATCCACACCTACAATTTTTAAATGGCAATGGTATACCCACCTGACAAAAGTAAACAAAAAAGGGGATATAAATGAAGGACCATTTTGTATGTGTATATACAAAATAGTTAGGATGGATATACAGCTACTTTCTCAATTCAACTAAAAGAAAGATTTGTACTAACAGTGTTTGGACAAGATATACTGTCTGCTTCTTGTACTATGGATAACCACTAAGAAGATAACAATGTACAATGTATTAATTATTGAAACTGATCTACTAATTGGTTTTGAAACTTTCTCATTGCTATCTGTTTCTCAAAATTAATAAAAGGAATTCCAAACGGTATCATTTCTTTGTAAAATAAGTCCTGTTATTTCATTCCAAATGTATAGAATAGCTCTTGCGCTGTATTCCTGAGACATCTTCTTTCAAGATACAAGCTTCATTTATCATTCCAGAATGTTAAGATTTATGAATCCAGTCACATAACATTTATTAAGTCCTTGCCTATGTCACTTGGAAGTGGTATAAAGTTTCAATGAGGAACCCACATTCTCCTTAGTGTTGACCAACAGAAAACCTTTCCATTTTCCTACCCACTTGAAAGCTACATACCATCCAGAGAGCACCTTTGGGTAAGAAGCTATCAAATGGATTCCACGTTATTTTCCTGACTCCAATGATGTTGGATAGCCATCCTTCTCCAATGCTAAAATAAAGGATTAGCTGTTCAATCATTATAACTTCTAAATTATTTTCCTGTCAAATTTCAAAGCAGAGGTTCCTTTTTAAATTTCAAACCAAATACTCAAGAATCCAACAGTCCTTCCACTTCTACAATGTAAGTGTACTCTCACCTATAACATTTCTAAATCATCCATTCAATAATCTCTTTAAAAACATTCCTACCATCCATACTTCTTAGCTCATCACTGCTTTGTACTAGTATACTCTAATAAATCAACATTTCATTCAATACTCAAATTTCATTTTAGGAAATATATTTCAAACACTGCTAATATGAATTTTAGAACAGTAACAAAAAGGAACCCATCCAGGGTGACTCTACATGTCAAAACAAAAGTAGAGTCATGCCGTTTATTAACCTATTTCCAAAGTTCTAAACTTAAATGAGATTAGAAAAATGTCCAACCCCTGAATGTAACAGAATAAGGATTTAAAAGTACTTCAGGACGAACTGGAAGCAGTGACTCTGCATAAAAGATACTTAGAATACTAGCCCTACCCAAAACCAAAACATAAAGAGACACCCTCAATTTGGATACATTGTCATGTTCTAAGGCCTCAGGCAAATCTTAAAACCAAAAGCCCATAAAAATCTCTGCATGTATTTTTCATTCTCATATAGCAACAGAACTTCTAGAGTAGAATACAATCACCAAAGTAGATTTTGAAAAGTATCTCTTTTTAAAACTATTTTCTTTAATCGAAAGCAAAATTCTTAGATGGAACTTTTCCTAACAGCAACATCAAGTTCAACAGTATAGTTCATCTGGAGATGTAAAGTTCATCGTAATTTATCACCATGTGTTAAAGAATGCTGTTAAGTAGACCTGTTCTAAGTACCTCTCCCTCTGACAAATCTGTTAAAATCAAGACAAAAGGAAATTATCTGCAACTTTCAAAACAAAAATGTACTTTCTCATGTTGAAACTGAAATGAAACATATGGAAACTCATAATATATGCTTTAGTAAGAATTTAAGTTCATTATTTTTTACTATTACATTTGTTTGAAACTCAAAGTGTTTATCAACTTGCCTATGAATTCAAACTTATTTACATAAATATTCTGTTTAATTGTTCAAAGATATTCAAATATTCAATTCTTTTTTTCAACAAGAAAAATGATGAAGGTTTTGGTGTTCTTATTCATGCCAAACTCATATACTTTGATATCATTTTATTTACTTATACCCAAAGGGGAATTATTCATCCAAGTAAAATAAGACCACCTCCTCATATTTGCATAAATATTTATATGTAAACATCCTAAGACTGACTTAAATCCCTAAAAATACTAATAATCAGTGAAAACAAAACTGAAGAAGCAAACAATAGAAAAACAAATTCAATTAAAAATTTTAGCTAATAATTAAATATCTAGTTATGGTCATGTCCTAGGTTTAGTTGGGTTTGCTTTTTCAAGAAAAAGTCATACATGATATCATAATGTTAAGAAATAGATAAATCTACCAGCAATGTATGATTCATGATGGCTCTGAACAAAATTTTAAGTACCTGCTACGTGCCATTCACTGGTCTAAGGGGATATTCTTAGATGTTTAAGTCTAATGAAGGTGAGAGATGTTGAGAGACCCAGTATCCATAAGAACTGCGAAGACACTATGCTAGGCAAAGATAGCAACTCCCCTTAAATTGACCTAGGATCAAATGGAGTCATTAAAAAGGAGTTTCAGTGAAGTTACTTAATGCTCAAAAATATTTTAGCAAACATAAAAATACTCAGATAACTGAAATTTCCACAAGAAGTTACCCTGTCTTTGAGTGTTCTGGTCAGTTATGTGTTTATCTGTGGGCTACAATCCTTCATTTAAAAGATGTAGCACATCTAGACTGATTGTCGTTTTTTATTGTTTTGCGTGAATTCGCTATAAATTTTGGATATGAGGTCTTAGTCACGTATATAAGCAAAGTTTTAATTTAATGTAGGTCAGTGTATCAGTTTTCTTTTATGTTAATGTAGTTTTGTGCCTTATTAAAAAAATTTAACCCCAAAGTCTAAAACAAAAACAAAACAAAACAAAAAAGGATGGTTGGCCAGTGCTTATGCTTTTTATTCATAAGAAAAAAATGCCCTAAGAAGAAAATTCAAACAAAACTTTCGTGTTTCCCAGGTCACAGACATCACCACTATCACCTTGTTTTAATCATTACACCCATAGTTACTTCTTCCACACAAAAACCACAAGCAAATTCATTTGCCAAGAATTACCCCCAGGAAGCAAATACAAAAAGAGCCACATTAGCAAAGAATTCTAAGGACAAAACTTTGAGGATGAGGTTGAGGGTAGGGGTGGGAGTAGTGACAGAATGAATTCCATATCTTCCAAAGGGGATCCTTACTTATGACCAACATTTCAGCTGCCTTTTGAACTAAAGCAACCTTTAAATAGCACTCCTGCTACTTATATATCCCTTCTAAATTCACTATTGTTACTCATTATGAGTTCACTGATATTAGTCAGCACAAGTTGGTTAGTCACCATATTTTTTAAACCACCAACCACCCACCCCTTTCTAGTTTTCCTTTCCTTCTTGGTATTTTGCAACATTTGAGATGAGTAACTATACCCAAGAAATGCTGTTGGGCTTTTCTTGTTTGTCTGTGGTTTAAACAGCAACCATATCCCCATTAATAAAAGGAGTACAAATTTTCATAATCACATTGCTTCTAAATAACAGGGAACACCTGGAACTTAAGTGTTGCCTTTGGCTTAAAAACTTATTCTGCGTGTTTTGATTAAACATTATTTCTCTTAGCTTATATTTAGATATAGTTCACATAGTCGAATTCATCTTTTATTCCTTTACTCAAATAATAAATGGGGTGTCTGGGGAGATGTCTCAGTAGAATAAGCACTTTCCTGGCAAGTATAAGGGCCTGAGTTCAATCCTTGGTTCCACCAAAAAAAAAAAAAAAAAAAAAGAACAATCAAATAATAAACGGGTCTTTCCTCTGACAGTCTTTCTTTTCACAAAATGGTGGAGGATTTCTGTCAACCACAGGTAAGGAATGGAAACTAATAAAAGATATGGACCTCACTGGACTTCAAAATTATCTGTCCAATTACAGTCTTCTGCCAAGTTGTCTTTTCTTTCAAGAATTCATTAGAATCTACAAAACCTAGAACCTGCCTGCCGGACTAAAAGAGAAGTCTTGCTTGTGAGCAACCTTGAGAGGGGTTCACAAGGAAGTTGTCCTTTCCTGGTCTATACACCTCCATCACCTTCAAGCACAATATCCACAGAAATGAAAGTAGAAATGAAAAATTCCCTTCATCACCCTGGCTGGCAGCCACTCCCCTTATTTCTAGATCCACACTGTGCTTAAATTGTGACCCTTCCTGACCATAATGTACCTACATCTTCTCTTCCAGAGGAAGTCATGTGTCCTTCTGAAGAGTTAAGCCTTAAGTTTAGTTATAGTACTCATAGCACCTGGCATTTGTATGCACATACTATTTCATGTGCCAGGCCAAATCTCTTTTACTACTGGCCCCCTTTAAAGTCAGGACATCTCGGAGACCCAGAGCAAATTCTTGTCTATCACTTTTGTGGTTTCTTTTCCACCATTCAAGTACCCTGCCTGATAAAGAGGTTGTGAAACAATTAATATAATTCAAAGAGGGACTTCCTTGTGAACTACTAATAAGCTTAAAACTCAACATTTACATCTCATTTTCCTACTGATCATGACAGATATTTTCTTTGTAATACTATGGCAATCTGCCATCTCAATGAGACATTATAACTCCTTATGAACAAATGCCACCATGAATTGGTATGAAATTGTCTATCTGGGTTTACACAACAACTATACTGAATTAGGAGAAGGGTTTGGCTTATGAAGTACTGCATGGCAGGACTGTCTCCTTTCTTAAGATAAGGCAAAGTGGAAAAAGTTGCCAAGATGTGAACAACACAAGTTTAGAAGTCCTTTTCAACTAGCCCTTCACAAGTGGACACTGGAAGAACCTCAGCCAACTGATTGCTAGTCTTTCATGGAGTGTGGGGAGTGCAGGCAAAAGCTGGGATCAAGAGAATGTATCACATGGCAACAGTCTTTCTAATACCCTAGTAGCAGTCGATCATGCCCAACTAACTCACAAACTGCACTTCTGCCATATATTTGCCAAAAGGAAAAGAAGTTTGGCTTTGTAAATTCTGTCGAAACAATAAAAACACAACATTTCAAAGAGAATGCTCACTTAGGACCTGTATGTTCCACTGTATATCAATTTTATTTCAAACAAAAATTTATTTCAAAAGAAAAACTTTATGATGCCTACTGAATTTAAAATGCAAAAGCATTTAGAAATATATTTGTTGCTGGAGACTAAAGCTATGGTCTTAAAACATGGTAAGTGCAGTTTATTAGTACTGAGCTATTTGTCTTAGGCTGTGAAAGTATTTTCCCACATATTAGAAATAAGACAGGTTCATGAATGGTTAGACAGGCAAAGAGACATTTGACTTTTTAAAAAGTGTATTAAAGTCGGGTGTGGTGGCGCACGCCTGTAATCCCAGCACTTGGGAGGCTGAGGCAGGAGGATTGTTGTGAGTTCAAGACCAGCCTGAGCTACAAAGAGAGCTAAAGGCCAGCCTGAACTGCACAGCGAGACCCTGTCTCAAAAAGACAAAAAAAAAAAAAAAAAAAAAAAAAAAAAAAAAAAAAAAAAAAAAATAA
>PVKA01024750.1:0-33833 GCA_004027165.1 Ctenomys sociabilis
TCTTTCTTTCAGCAGGATCTCACTATGTAGTGTAGTCTAGCCTTAAACTCACATAGTCCAAGCTAGCCTTGAACTTATAGCAGTCCTCCCGATTCAGCCTTCAAAGGGCTTGGATTGCAGGTGTGCATCACCAAGCCCAGCTCAGTTTCCTTATGTATAAAATGGGGTTAGTCTTAGTTAACACTGGATACAGTCATGAGGCTTCTAACATGAGCCACTGACACTGAGCCTACACATAGTGAATGTCTGGTGTTGGCATAACTGGCAATCCTAGTTTATTAGTAGTCGTGATACAGGATTATTTCTATGTAACACTTGTTTTAATGAGATATTATTTTCACCTTTTATAATACTTCATTTGATTTTTCATCATCTCAGAGCTGAATTTTTGAAGTTAAATACCTCACTCATTTAAATATTTATATAAAATATTTAGTTCTAAAGAAAATAATATGAAAAGGGCTTTTATTATTTAGTGATAGACTAGATAAGTTTCAAAATAGTATCTACTTAAAAGCCAATTTGTCTCTGTTGGAGGGAACATCACACACCATCTTGGCTAGTTATCTCATTTCAGAGATGAATTTACTGAGATTCTTGCAGAAAGGGTAACCTGGCAAAGGTCACAAAGCTTGCTATCTGACATCATAAGCTGAGCAAGTCTTCATAGGGGAGATAGGCTGTTGCATCTTCAGAAAGCATGTAGTGTGGCTGTGAAAGTGTACCAGCTTGCACCATTGTGCAGGGAGAGCCCACCCTGAAGGATGGGGAGGAGGGGCCATACAGCTGCAGTTTCTAGGCATGAATATGCTACATTCAAGTGTGCTGAGGCCATAGTTTACAGCAGTCCATTGGAACAGGAGTCTATCAAGTAAGCCAGGAGGACATAGGGAACCAGACCAGGTATTTGCAGCAAATGTTAGCATTGAAGATCTACAGTAATCCTCTCAGGATCCCAAAGAGTGAAAGGAGGGTCTTGGGCACAGTTCCTATCATACTGACCAGATCAGTATAGTGGTAGTTAGGGAAAACTACAGCTATGTAGCCACACAAACCACCAAAATTCTAAGACTGGGCGTGGTGGCACGTGCCTGTAATCCCATTGCTTGGGAGGCTGAAAATGGGAAGATCACTACGAGTCAAATCTGTGTAGACCCTGTACTAAATGAATGAATGAATGAATGAATGAATGAATAAATACAAACAAACCCAAAATTCTAGATAATTGGGAAATGGTTGGTTCTAGATTGTACTCTCAGGTAGGGTGACTGGGTTTGCTCCTGGAATTGCATATAATAAAGGCTACTAGTAGAAGGTTTATAATTAAATGTACACATGACTGATTATCTAAATCATGATGCTTTTGAGATTGTAAGAACCACAGTTAACAACTATGTTTGGATGATGTGACTCTTGTTGGGACCAGCCTGTATTCACTTTAGGCTTGTGAACAAGTTGCCAACTGTGTGTGGTGTCTGGAGATACTGCTCATGAGTGGATGTCTAATTTTCTTAGTTGGCCTGGGAAATAACATGCCACCCTTGTTAAGGTGAACGATTTGGGTCCAGGCCTGGGAAGATTTGTACTGATTGGTGCTTAATCAGGTGTAGAACACAGGACCCTCCTTCCAAGTTAAAGAATTTTCCAGATGAAAACCTTAATACACTGATTCCATAGAGTAGATTTAGCAGTAAATGGTTTCCAAAGTCAAATAATTTGTAAAAACTATGCTTAAAAAGTTACACGTACTTCCTTTCTTCTTTTCTCATTTCCTTTACAAAATAGCTTGGCAATTGTACTGCTGACACATTGAAAAGAATAATTACGACTTAATACTTTTCTTCTTTTTATTTATTTTTTGACCAATTTTGCAAGGTTATATCTGGCAATCTGAGCAACTAATTTGAAGACAGCAGTGTACAATGTAACAAACGATGTTGGATTGTTATCATTTTGTTTACTGAAATTCTGTGATGTTTCTTTTTTTTTTACTATTTTTAGTCTCTTAAAAATGTTACATATACACATGCACACACACTCAGCCATTGTGTGTATGTATGTACCTTGGAACATCACGTATACTCAGAGAAGGAAGAAAGGCCAGGGGAGAGGCACATAGAGGTATTTTCCTATCAGAGGATATTCGAGAGCATTAATATACAGATGCATAGTGTGAATTTCTATGGTGAGCTATGGTATGGAACATCACCCAATCTCACTTGTCTGTGGAACTGCTCCATCTCAGAATTTCTTGTGGGTCTTGCGACTGTTCTGTTGCCCTCATTGGTAGGTGTTGCCTGAACCATGCCTTTTCCCCATCACAGTGCAGGCTCTGCCTTGTCGCTTTCAGATGGTTCATCGACTGCACTGTATTGAGGTACTAGCATTGTACTGTGCTGTGCAGACCAGGTAAGGTCAAGATGTTCAAGGGCTCAGAGGAAAGGCATCTCTGTAGAGAAACCAAGGCGTACACGGCACCGGGGCACAATTTCCCAGGAACAGGCGGTTGCATGGGCATATGTAGGATGCCGAGGAGTTGCAGGTGGGCTGGGGTCAGCTTGTGCTCGAAGGTTACGTGCTTGTTCAGCAGGTGACAAACAGTTCTGATGGAGCCATTGCTCAAAGGAGAAGAGTGCTTTCATCAAACAACCTGATGGTTGAGTGCAGGGTGATCTGAGTGTAGACCAACAGGGAGCTGAGCTTCTCACCCAGGTGAGAAGTAGCTGAGAAATAGTGAGGGCTGGGGAGAAGGGACACCCTCGAGAGCTGAGACTCAATAAGGGAAGTGAACACAGATAAGTGTAACAACAGCCCACCCATCTGCACACAGCGATGGTGCTGGATGATTTCTATTGTTTTCCTGACTGGTATATAAAATATGCACATTGATGTTCCTCTTCTAGTAACCTATTTAATGACTGTTCAGACTTGTGACTGAGGTGTTCTGTTCATGGTTACGCCCCATAGCTTGGACTTAGGATGCAGGAGCAGGGCATGGTGCAGCTGCCTGGAGGCTTCTAGAGGACAGATTTCTGCTGATCGCACTGTGTAGTCCTCGCCATGGTTCTGTGCCATAGCATGCACCATGGTACTCTGTGTAAGAGTCACAGAAGTCAAAAGCACAGTCATCCAGTTGGAGTCTCTTCTGGTTATTTCCTTGTCATGAATGTTGTGATGTGCATACTACACATTAGGGTGAGTTCACTGAATAGCCTCGACATGAACATAACTTGATCATTATGTAAGGAGTGTCTGTGTGGCACCCCATGATGCTAGCCTCATGAGAAGGGACTTGGCTTTTCACTGCTGTTTCCCCAAAGCTTAGAATTATACCTACCACAATATTAGGGTCCAATTAAGATTATCAAATGAGTGATTTATAAATGAATAAGTACAATCTGTTCATTTTTACCAAAAGTAAAGTTTTCTTTTGTTTGATCATTATACTTTGTATTAGACACTGACAAACTGAAACAAGAGGAAAGATGCTAGAAGCTGAAAATGATTCAAAAGGGTGCTGGAAGACACATCCAAGTATCACAAAGAAACCAGAGGCTCAAATGATTTCTGAAGTAGAAGTGATGAGTTTGGTCCGGTGGTGGAGAAACTGTAGCATGATGAAGGCAGAGAAATCATGCTTAGGGAAAAACTGACCACAGCTAGTGTTTTCAGTGGGTCTGAAAGAGATTCTAAGCAGGATGGAACAGACACCTAAAGTCGGGGGAAGCTGCTATGGCGGTGTCCCCCTGCTTTCCTTTCACCCTTTCCTAGTTTCTGTCCCTCTGTGCAGCATTTGGACCTACGGTGCTCAAGATGAAGTCTGAAAAGTGGCTCATAAAACCCAGAGGGACCGTGTGGGGACAGGGGTGGGCTTGGTCTGTGGTGGTTATTAGGACTGAGGTGGAACTGGACTACGCCCAAGGCAAGCGTGGAGCCCCCAGGACTGAGAGAAAAGAAGGCAGGCCATGCTGGGCAGCTCTCTTTTCACTTTTGCCTCCAGAAAATGCCTCCTGCTTCACCCACACGTCCACCTTTTACCTTTTGTCTGAAGAGGTTTCTAGGACCATCTAAGCTGCTGTATCGGCAGAAAAAGAAGTTTTCAGACAATGCTATTAAAATTCCCTGGGAGAGCTTGGATAATTGTACTGCTGATTTCTGCTGTCTCTTGAAAGTAGCAGTTAATGCTTAATTTTTTTCTTCTCCTTTTTGTTTTCTTATAACTTTTTTTAAAGTTATTTTTATTTATTTATTTATTTTTGTCTTTTTTGAGACAGGGTCTCACTATGCAGTTCAGACTGGCCTTAAGCTCACTTTGTAGCTCAGGCTGGTCTCGAACTCACAACAATCCTCCTGCCTCAGCCTCCCAAGTGCTGGGATTACAGGCCTGCGCCACCACGCCCGGCTTCTTATAACTTTTTTAAAGCAGTTTTGCAAGTTTATATCTGAGAGTCTAAGCAACTAACTTGAAGATAACATTATGCAATATAACAATCATTGTCAAATTTCCATTACTTTGTTTAGTTAAATTCTGTATTGTTTCTATTTTTTTTTAACATTTTGTATTCTCTTTAAAAAATACTAAAATTCTCTGGGAAATGATTTTGAATCTAGAATACAATATTCATTCAAGTGTTTTTTGCAATAAGAATTAAATCAAAACACACAAGCTGTACTTGGAAGGTCCACCACTGTCGTGCACTCTCTGAAAGGTGGTCTGAGCTGATAAACCAAGGAGCAGATGATTCAGGCAAGAAGGTACAGGACACAAAAGCCACTGGCAAATAGAGAAGCTGAACCTAGGTAAGGGTAGAATAAAGGTTGCTGGCATTATGTTTGTGATACTTACTGTAATTGTTAAGAGTGAGTTAATTACCACACAAAGTAGGAGCCTATTTTTAAAATATGAATGGACAGTAGTTTGGTCTATGCCACCAGATGACAGTGAATTTCAGGCTTGTGCTCCAGCCGTACATGGCCACGAAACTGGTCGAAGCATTTTCAGGTCTTAGTGCACACAGAGCGTGTGCTGTGATCCTCAGGAGAGGGACACAGGGAGGATGCGTTTCTGTTGGAGTGCATGGCATGCAGAAACTGAGCCCAAGCAAGGGGCAGTGGAGCCATCGGGGATGGAGGCCAGGGGCGCTGAGTTGAGGGCTTGCGGAGCAGGGTACCAATGTGGGGGAGCCGTGCAGAAAGCGTTTCGGAATGCTGCTGGGGGGTCTCTCAGGGGAGTTTCTGCTCTGTGGCCAGACAGCTGAGCAGTCACGCAGCGCGTGCCTTTCTGTTAGGGATGGCGTGGTGAGTCTTGTGTCAGCAGGTGTTCTCAATTGAGTGAGCAGTGTGGTGTGGGCAGATGGTGGAGAGATAAATGCTTAGATTGAAGAGACTTTACCCCATATCAGGGCACTGATTTGAAAACGACCGCACTTTAGAAATGGGACTATTGGGGCCAGGGAGATGGCTCAGTAGAATAAGCACTTGCCTGACAAGTGCGAGGGCCTGAGTTCAATCCCCAGTTCTGCAAAAAAAAAAAAAAAAAAAGAAATGGGACTATTTATTTACTACAACTGTGCATTTATGCAGTTTACAGTTATTGGGGGGAGTGTTTGTATGTACGTATCACAGCTTGCTTCTCTTAATCTCCTTCCCCTTGCCCCTCCAGCCCCTGCAATGCTCTTCCCTGCCTTTTATTCTTGTTGGTATTGTTCATCTGAGCTTATGCTATGGAGTATAATGCTCACATTAATGGAGAACATTAGGCTGTCCGACATGGTGTAACTCTATTCTACTTATTGCCCCTCAGTGCTGTCGGCGATAACAAGCTGCCTGCTGTGGCACGTGGGCTATAGTTTTGAATAAAGCCACTCCAGAGCCACCCAGATATATCCTGACAGCAGGGCCCAGTAGAACTAAACTAGTCCTAATTGTTAGAGTGAAGTCAAATACTCATTAAGGAAACAGAACGAAATCCACCTTTGAGAAACATTAGATCCACAGGGTTTAGCTTACAACCAACAGCATGAAAAACAATAGAGAGGAAATAAAATCAGTTGATACAGAATGATAGTGCTATGTATTTGCTAGAAAATCATTTAAAACAGTTATAAACATATTCAAAATTTTAAAGAAAAGGATGTAAGAAATGAAGTTGTAGGAAATATTAGTGAAGAGCTTGAAACTCTTAAAAAATTATAGAACTGAGCTTATATTGGTCATGAGAATTTCGATAGATAGGCTGGACACTGGATTAGACTCTAGAGGACATACTACCTGTGACATTAGGAGCAGCTGTTCATAAGGCTGAAAAGGCTCTCCAAACTGAGGAACAGAAAAAAAGAAAGGAAATGATAAACAAGTAGTAATCTGTGGTTCAGTGTGAATCAGTACAATATCTATGCAGTGGGGTTGCAGAAGAAAAGTGGTAGGACAGACAGAATATATATAATATATGTAATATATATATATATATATATATTTTCCCCCTTTTGTATGTATTTGGTACAGGGTCTCACTATGTAGCTTGACTTGTAATGATCCCCCTGTTTTCAGCCTCCCCAGGGCTGGGATTATAGGCATGCACCACTAGGCCTGGGAGAATAAATATTTGAAGAAATGGACTAATTTTCTAAATTTGGTGGAAGCCATAAACTGGTAGATGTAGGCTTACGTATTGAAATCAGAAGAACTCTAAAGAGGATCATTAGCATTCTCAGTGTTAGGATGGCAGTTCTCCCAAATTAAAACGTAGAGTCAATGCAATTCTAAAAAGTATCTGTTTTTGAAATTACTTTTTGGGTTGTAAGCCTAAACTGATTTTTGAACATTATGGAAGCATAATGACCTAGAACGCTACTGAAAGGTGGGCATGGTAGGTGTCGGTTCATGGAGGTGCTACATAGTCGGAGCTCACAGCTGAATACCCTACTGGGGGTAGCTCCTCAGGCATGCGCTGGAGTCACATGCTCATGTCCCTGGACCCTCCCTTTTCTCCCTGCTTCCTGGCTGCTTTGGCTTGAGAAGCTTCCCTGTCCCATATCATTTCCACCTTGAAGCCAAGCAACCATGGACTTCACACTGTGAAACTGTGAGCTGAATCAACCTTTTAAGTTGTGGATGTTTGGTATTTAGTTCCAATGACAGGAAAGTGATTAACACAGGAAACTGATGATAATGATGTAGAGTTATTGCTACGATTACACCTGACCAGCGGGTTCAGAAGCCTCTGGACCTGGCTTGCAGGCAGAGTATAGTAAAGCTTGGAAATGAGAACTAGAGAAACCTAACATGTCATAAGCAGCACTTGATAACTGGTGTGATCTGGAGCTCAGAAGACGAGAGTGTGGAGTGCTGTGAGGGTTGTCAAGGTGGGGCCATGAGGTTTCCAATGGGAATGAGCTCTGCTGGAAACTGGATGTGAAGCTGTAAATGTTCCATTCTGGCAAAGAACTTGTCTACACTTTGCCATACTCTAAGGCTTGATATGATGCTGAATTAAAGATGGAAGACTAATGAATTTGGAAGAGGAAATTTTAAGGCAATTGTTAGGAATGTCCCGTATTCCAACTTTGGCACCACTTGTGGCTGCTTTTTTTCATGATTTGTAGTGAAAATCAGAAGGGAAAAGCAGAGTGAAAAAAATGTGAAAGTTTGATGTTTCATCAGAAAAGAAGCCTGTGTAGAGTTGGGGCCTAGAAGAAGGTAGTTGGCGAAATGATGCACAGCACAGGAAAAGAGCCAGGCGCTTTGTGCCAGGACAGAGGCAAAGATGGGCGAGGTGAATTCAGCTGTGGGCCAAGATTTCAGCCCTGACTGGTTCAGGAGTGTAAAGGTGAACTTGAATGACTTTGCTGTAAGATGAGAGCCCAGGACCCTGCGTCCACCCAGAGCTGCCTAGGGAAGGGTATTCCCAAGTTCTTACCCTCAGGGATGGACTGCGTAAGTCCTGCCACAAGGGGGTCCCACCACAGCTCAGGCTGGCAGCAGACTCTGGCATCCATGTGGCACTGGCTTTACAGGCCGGCAGAATTCAAGAAGTGTGGAGTCATGGGGACTTCTACCCAGACTTCAAGGGAAGGTTGGCAGGCCAGAAAATTGTGCCTCTGAGAGAGTGGCATATGAGGCTGAAGGTGCAGGTGAGACCCCAGGCAGTGGGCATGCTGGGAATGTGGAGTGTCTGTTGAGGAAAGTCTTAGGAACGAGCAGGGCCAGCTCCAGAGAGAGCTCATGTGGGCTGCAACTGACAAAGCCACAGGGGCAGGACTGCACAGGCCTTTGAAAGCCATATCTTGCTGTAACTTGCTCAGGCGCTGGACATGAATCTGCAGGATTTAATATTTGCCCCGCTGACATTAGATCTTTCTTTATCTGATTCTTTTTTTTTTTTTTTTTTTTTTTTTTGGTGGAACTGGGGATTGAACTTGGACCCTTGCACTTGCCAGGGAAGCACTTATTCTACTGAGCCAGCCAGCTCCCCAGCCCTGGCTGATTCTTTTCTATTCTCCAATCCTTCCCCTTTGGAGTGGGACAGTGCCACTGTATGTTAGAAGTATTTAAACTTGCTTTTGACTGTTATAGGGAAGGCGCTGGTGAACCTATGGCATGTACGTTTGTATGCAATGTTTGTATCATTGACAGCTCTAAAAGGTTTGCCATCACTGTTAAAGGAGTTCACAGCTGAGTTTGCCTTGAGTTTCAGAGGACGCATGACTTAGACTTCTTTTTATAATTTAGTACAGTGTCCAAACTTGCACCAAAGGGCAAACCTGTCTTTTTTCTTTTATTCAATATAAATTTAGTACAGGGTCTATAGAGTCTATAGGGTCGCACTACACAGATTGGACTCATAGTGATCCTCCTGTTTTCAGCCTCCTAAATTCTGGGGCTACAGGTGCATACCACCACGCCCAGTCTCAGTCCATGTCTGAATGTGTCCCATGGGTGGGGCCGGCATGGCACACTGGGGATCAGACCCAAGTCACTGCACTCTGCCTAAGCAGGCACATTAGTCTACTGAGCTATCTGGCTGGCTCTTGACTTGGACTTTTAAGTACTGCTGAAACTGTTAGGACTTTGGTGACTCTTAGAGGTAGATTAATTGTGTTTTGTATAGTGAGATCAACATGAGGCTTTTGGGCAGCAGGGGCAGAACATTATATCTAATATCTGAATGTGCCCCAAATGTCTCCTATGCTCAGAGAGGAACATTGGGAAGGTGAACAGATCACATTTGGAGGGTGTTATATGCATCGGTGGGTCAGCCATGAATGAATTATGTGCTTTTCAGAGGTGGGTCTTGGCTGGAGGAGGTGTATGTCCGAGATACAACTTGAAAGGTTCCTGGCTCCTGTCTTCTCTCTGTGCTCTCTGGATGCCACAGGTGGAGAAGGTCTGCTCTCCCTCTTCTACCATATTGTCTCCATTTTAGGTCCATGTCACCGTGGACTGAACCCCCTGAAGCCATGAGCCAAGTGAAACTGCTTTAAGCTGAAGGTTCTGGGACCTTTGTCTCAGAGATAGGAAGATTACTAATAAGATGTCTTGCTGCAGAGCTCTAGCAGCCAGCTGGCTTTTTAGACAAGACGTCATCTGTAAGATGGTTCTTCTGATGAACGCACATTGACAGCTCTGGAGGTAGTGCAGGCTCAGCCAAGGGACAGTTTAAAGGGAATGTAGGGGGCATATGAAAAGATATTGTCATAAGGAGGGCTTCGGTGACCTTTGAGACTATAGGAAAGAATTCATGGGGGTAAATTGAATTTTGTGCAGCTATGGAGACAAAAGTGCCAGGGACGTAGTGCAGATGGCTGCTGGAGCTCCCGAGCTGGAAGGGACTGGAAGGGAGGGCTGAGCACCGTGAAGGGTGGTGCCTCCCCATGCATGTGCTTGCTCTCGCGTGCATGAGGCACAGCTTTCTTGAGGTAAATGGCCTTGGAGTGCAGCTCTAGTCCTCAGCATGTTGCTTGATTCAAAAAGATCAAGATGCCAGATAGCTCTTGTTTCATCCACTTGTCTAGAAAATAGGAGAGAGTTTTTACACAACTTTATATTTAGATGGTTGCATTGTTACCACTTGTTTAAAAAATACTTATATTTTTAAAACTCACTTGGGCTCTTATATGAATTCCTCTCTTGGGAAGATTTTTTTTCTGTTATTATTCTTTTTTATGTTTTAAAGAGAATAAAATTAGCAAAAATAATCCTTACTGACAATACAGAATTTCACTAAACAAAATGATAGGAATTCAACAACAGTTATAATATTGCATTTGGTTGCCTTTAAATTAGTGGGAGAAATTGTATCTTCAAACTAGAAACATGAAAAATTGGTGAAAAAATTAAAGGAAAGAAAACAACAATTTAAGCATTAACTATTCCTTTAAATAGACCAATAAAAATCAGCAGTATAATCATCCAAGCTACCCTATGCATATATATATATATATATTTTTTTTTTTTTCTTTTCCTTTTTCTTTTCTCCTTTCCCTTATCCCAGTTGTTCCTTCCTTTTGAACTTGGACTTTTGTTTCCTAAAACATTGAGAAGTTTTTCATGGGAAATCTCATTGTATTTTATCATACCTATAAACTTTTACACATTCAAATTACTTTTATTTATTTAAATATTTTATCTCATATACAATATAAAGTCATATTAATATACTGAGCTGTGAATGGCTCAAATCAGCAACTTCTGACAACCCATTTCTATTTTGGACTGATGATTTGTGTTGGATTGTTTTATTAAAAAAATATATATACATATAAATTATTCATGTTTTGAAAATCTGTAACATGTGTATTATTGCATGTTACCCTGTTTATGTCATTTTTTTCTGTTTCTTTTTGCTTCTATTTTTCAGTCTTCAAGTTAAAACACAAATAAATTAAAAAAATAAAAAAATAAAAGTTTTATTTCCAAACTAGAAACTAAACCATATTTGATTCCACTGATGAATGAAGGGATAAAGGCATATATCTCTGCTTGACTGATACAAAAATCACATTGCACTATTGAATTATTGTTTTTGTATAAGGCGATTGCTTTATAAAATTCATGCTATTTATTGTACAATTAATTTACTTTTTTATGCCTATAGGTATTTAGAAGCTAATTTGAAAGTGCTTTGTATTCCCTAATCACATTTTTCTCTTGCTAATGAAATTTAAAGACAATTTTCCTTGATTTCCCTTTTTTCATCTAGTTTTGAGCTTTTTTCTCTTTTCTCCTTTCCTCTTCTGCCTCTTCCTTGTCTTTCTTCCCTTCCCCCCCTCCCCTCCTTCCCTTCTCTCCTCCGCTCCTTATTTTCCCTCTTTCCTTTTAGCCCCCACCTTTCATTCAGGGTATGTCTTTGGGTTGTGTGTGGAAAGCAGGGTTGAGTTGGTTGCTGTGCTAGGTCAGGGATACAGGATACAGGAACTCGATGGCACCCCAGCTGCCCTGGCCACCCTCTAGGAGGCTTACGGGGTTCCTTGTGTCTGTATTTCCTTAGCGAAGTGAGAGCTTCAATGTGTAGCAGTTGTCTACTGTGTGGGTAGGAGCTGTTGAGAAGGAACAGCTTCATGTGTGAACAAGCTTTGCCTCCTTGACACCATCAGGCCGGCAACACAAACAGGATCTGTTGTTGACAGATTCCTGGTGCCTGGCTTGGAGTGCAGCTCAGTCCTTGACAATGGTGGCTGCTTTCCAGTTGGTGTCCAGCTTTTGGAGGAAGGGAGCTAAGGCAAGTAAAATGGATGAAGAGGAAGACACTCACAGTGCAAAAGAGCCCTTGTAGGGCAGTAGTTATGAGCGTGGGGTCTAGCATGAAGCTGGAGCTGAGGGTGGCCCTTCTACTTGTTATATAACTTTAGACAAATTTTGTTTACTGCATCGAGTCTGTTAATTCCTACTTCATATTTTTATAAGAATTAAGTAAAGCCTGCTTAGGCAGATGCAGGGGCTGGGAGTTTGATCCCCAGGCCTGCTGTGCCCCCTGGGACATGCTGAGATGGGGAGTGAGACTGGTCCTGGGGGCACACACCTGTAATCCCAGCACTTGGGAGGCTGTAAGCAGGAGGACCACTATGAGTCCACTCTACACAGTGAGACCCTGTACACCCTGTTCTAAATACACATACAAAAGGAATTAAGTAAAATATGTAGAGCATTCAACACACTGTCTTATTTGTAGGCAACTCTCAAAATATACCAGGTAGCATTGTTATTCTCTAAATCCTTAATGAGATTATACAATTGAGAAAAATAAATTTATGTTCTGAGAACTATTATACAATGACATATGACATGTGATAATACATGTTATGTGATAATATATCTTTGTTTATTATACTATTAGAACAAGAACTTCCATGCGAAACAGGTTTTTGCCAATTATTTGAACCTAAAGTTGTGTATATGTCTTCATGTTGCTTTTTTTTTAAAAAGAGGAAATTCATGAACTATGTAGGATGGATGCACTCTTTTATTTACCTGAGAAAATTAATTGTGCCTTTTCTGCTTCTCAGAGAGCTTTGTATTGCCTGGGTTCATGACATCAGTCTGTTCCTGTCATACCAAGGAACATTACCAGTCATTGAGCCCATAGTTGAACTATTTGCTGTTTTGGCCAAAAAAATTATTAGGAGTAACTATTATTATCTTTATTTAATTTACATATTTGGTAAGGGGTCTTCTATGCAGCTTGCATGTGTAGTCATCCTCCTATTTTCAACCTCTCCAGAGCTGGGGTTACAGGCATGTACCACCACACTGGGACTTGCTAGCTAGCTCACTGTGCCCATGGGTAGGGCTGGTATGGCATATGGTGCTGGGGATCAAACCCCGCTCACTGTGCTTGACTAAGCAGGCACTTAGTCTGCTGAGTATCTACTGAATAATTACTGAAGCACTATACAGCAGCCTAAGTCACCTCAGATAAACTCTTTCTTTTTTAAAAGATCTTTTATTAATTTATTTGATAGAGGGTCTAACTATACAGCTCCAACTCATAGTGATCCTCCTGTCTTAGCCTCCGCAGTACTGGGACTACAGGCATGCTCCACAGCACTGGATTTCGAGGTGGGCATGCATCCTATACCTGGGATCAAACCCAGGTCCTTGCACTTGCCAGGCAGGCACTTAGGCTGATGAACTATCTCCCCAGCCCAGGTAGACTCCTCTTAACTTGTACCTGAGAGATATAGTTTCTCCCCTCAATGTAAAACAGAGAGCTCTATGATCCCTGTGAAAATAACCCTCTCAGCGATCGGCAGAAGGGGTTTCCCTGGCACCATCATGATTATTTCCTTCTAAGGTTTCCACATCATCCACTGGAGCCATGTTGATCTGAATAAAACCTGAGTGGAATTTCTCAGCACAACATGACACCACACAGGAGCATACATGCTTGTTTGGAGTTTGATGGTGGGAATAGAAGGAGAGCCTTTCAGTCATGAAGGTCTAGCTGGTGAGCAGACAGGCATGCTGCTGGTGCTAGGACATGGCTTTGGATACAGACTGGCCCCCTGTTTGAAGTCTTTTGTTTCTAGAGCAGAGCGGAATGAAGAGAAAAAAGCATGGAAATGAATCTGTTCCTTTGTTCACTGAACAGTGCTAGAGAGCTCACCTTTAAATCTTGCTTTAGGTTTTGGATCTGTGACCTAGAAGTAGTCTAAGAAAATCTTATAACAGAATGCAAAAAACTATAGCACATTATACTATTAGCATGTTTAGTTTTTCATGTAAGAGAAACGTGCACTTTGGACAGCGTCACTGCAGGCAGTCAGCATAGGAAGGCCTTGTCTTTCTGCAGCCCGATGGAGAACTCAGAGCATTCAGTTCTGAGTGGGTTCCCTTCCCACATGAGCAGGGTCTCAGGGTTGAATGGATGTCAGAAATGAGACACAGCTGGTGTTGTGTGTGTATAATGTGTAGTGGTAGTGTGTGTGCATGTGTGTGTGCTTGTGTTGAGAAGGAATCATGTTTTGTCAGTGTCTAGATATGTGGTTATTTATCAGAGCTGCTAAGCATTTCTTTTGCTAAGAGCAAGGAAATGCTATTAGTTTTGAGTCTAATACATACTGCATTTGATTTGGCAAGAGCAAGTGGTCAAGTCTGTCTTGAGATAAAAAGGGCACCTCAGTGAATTTGGAGAACTTGGATCTTCTCCTTAGTGATGACCCTTAATCTTGCTGGCTTTCATGTAAATCTTCCCATCCAAGGATTCTACTCTTAATCCCACTCCCATAGAGGTCTACTTTCCCTTAAAATAACCACAGAGGCCGGGGGGACAGCTTGGCAGTCTAAATGCCTGCCTAGCAAGTGCAAGGACTCAGGTTCAATACCCAGTACCACATGCCGTGCTGGTCCCGGAACACCAGGGATGCCGTGCCAGCCACCAATACTAGGTGTGTTGGTGCGCCCTTGTAATCCCAGCACTGGGGAGGCTCAGACAGGAGAGTCACTATGATCCTGAGCTGTGTAATGAGACTCTGTAACAAATAAATAAATAAATAAATAAAGATTAAAAAATGTTTTTTTTTTTTTTTTAAAAAGAACCACAGCATCTACATCTAAAATGTGCATCTTTGTGAAGAAATGTAGGAAGTCTGAGCAGAGTGCTGAGAGTAGCCTGAGCCTAGAGGCTGGAGAAACGGAATGAAGTGAACAGGATGGACACTGCATTTGGGGTTAAAGAGAATCCTGTTATCCAGATACTCAGTGTGTGATGAAAACTGACTTCATCAAATTAAAAATCAGCTCAGAAGGAAAGAATTCCTGTCTTGTAGGAGGTCACTTGAGAGAAGAGAAAGCAACCAGAAGGAGAGAAATAGGAACCGGACAGAGTTATGGGCATTGAAGTGACCTTTGATAAAAGCTGATGCTAAGAGCCCAAGGGTTTTTATCTGGCATTATTGTCTGCATGAGTGGGCGTCACTTGTGGTTGCTTCAGCTATGAGCTTCTCTGTTCCAGGTCTGGCCTTTCTTCTCCTCTCCGTAGTGGGACGTTCCATCTCGAAGGGAACCGAGCAGTCAAGGCTGCGTGTGCTGAACTCTGCTAAAGGCTCACGTCTGGTTACTGTCCTACTGGAGGCTTTGTGGCTTGCTGCTGCCTCTGGCCAGCGTGTTCAGCAGGAGCCTTTGGCTGCTGTCTGCTGGGGGGGGGGGCGATGCAAGGCTCATGCCGGGGGGCCGGGTGGGCACTTGACAGTGGCGCAGTGCATCTCTCTGCGGCTCCAACATCAATCACAGGGAGAACGTCTGAGTGAGGGAATCTTCTCAATAAAGTAAATGTCAGACCATTTCAGCTGCTCTTGAAGAAAAAAAAAATCTGTCCTTTCTAGGGGAGGAAGAAAAGAAGTGGGTAGAGGCCCTACCTCTTAATGAGGAAGTAAGTTGTTAAGAGCATATAAACTAAAAATCAGCAGCAACCCAACCAAACAAAGGATGAAGTAAAACAGGCAAAACCATGTGTCTTGATCACAGAGGTTTTCTTAAAGAGCACCGGCTTTCCTAGTTCTGAGACTCCTCAGTCAGGCTCCTAAGTCTTCAAGGTGGGAAGAGAAGTGGAAGAACGCAGATCACTTTGAAGTTTCTTTACTTCTAGGTAAGTGTTGGTGGCTTCCTCCTCATTAATGAATATTCAGCAGGCTTTCCAAGTTCTTCTCACTCCACTGAGACAATGCGGAGCAGCCGCGGTGGTCCCCCTGTGACCACTGACTGACTCTGACATCCCCTTCTGCTTTTCTCTGAGGGCAAGAGGCACGGCACTGTCCAGCACTCTGAAGCCTGATGGGCCGTGTGACTGCTCAGAACCGGGCGGAAGCATGTGTTCCATGTGTTGACATTCCTACCATCTTTTATCCTTTGAGAAATTGGCTGAATATCTCAGAGGGAAGACCAGTGCACGCCAGCACATGGGGGGGTTGTTCTGCCCCCAAGAGTTGCTAACATTTGTTGTGCACATCGTGAGAAGAGGTAAACTTATAAACAAAGCCTATATTTGTGTTGCTCCACTGCTGGTTGGGGGCATTTATTACTATGTATGTCTAGCCTGTCTTTATTGAATGCACCATCTTTACCAAGTGACTCTGTCCTCCCAGGGCTGAGTCGCTGTGTTCCACATGGTGTCTTTAATTTTTATGTGCAGTTTACAGAGAATCATAACTTGACTTACATTTGTGATAGGAAATACGACAAGTGAGGCTATGAAATGGAACCATATAAGGCTTTGAAATGGAGCCATGAGGCAGAAGTTAACTGTTGACATTTGATGGGAAAAAAAAATTGGCCAAACATTCAGCTTCTGTCATTCATTTGGATTTCCCTCTCTCATTCCTTCATCAATGTTTTTCTGCTCACAGTTCCTGTACCGTAAGGATCTCTGTGGAATTTTCTAGTGTTGAGAGATTAATCACCTCGTTTGGCAGTGCTGGTGTAAGTGGGAATGGGAGAGTGGTGTGAAACACTTCCTCCTGTATTTGTGCCTTGCTGAGCCCGTCTGCTTCCTTCTGAGAGGCACTGGAATGCCATGCACCAGGCAGATCTATGTGAATGAAGCAAGGCTCTCCATCTATACTCTGTACCCTTAGACCACGTAACCTGTGTAAGTGTGTCTGCTGTATACTTGTGCTCCCCCATGACTCATTCAGTTTTACTTTATAAAATCTTGTTATGAAGAATTTGATCATAGGGGAACAAAGGAACTCAAAAGGACTTGGATGACAAAGAGGTGAGTGATCAGAATAGGAGAACTCAGGTGGTATAGGACTGGTAGGATGGAGCAGCTTGGGGGCACCTTCTGTCTCCCTGCCCTGGCTTCTATAGCATCACATCCACCTAGGCTTCTCTGTGGCCACCAGCTGGCTGACCATAGCTGCCAGGGCAGCTCGCTGTCCTGTTCACGTCACATATGGACAAACAAGTCTTTCATGGGCACAGTTTCAGAAAGGGGAAGCCTTTTCCCCAAACACCAACATAATGGCACATGACTCACTGGTCTAGAATGAGTAATTCATTACTTTGTTCTCTGCTTAGGGTGATGGTTTTGCTGATTGTTTTTTGGTCGATGAGTATCGGTTGTGAGACTTGGAATGGACTTAATCACAACCCACACATTTGGGTAAGAACCTGGGGCCAGTGAGGTGCAGAAGGAAGGTCTTGGGGTGGAGCGAGAAGCTGGAGAGTGGAAGTGGAGCAGTGTGTGGCCACAGTGGCTTTCTTTTCTCTTTATAGTTCCACATGGAGGTTTTTTCTGATCATCTTCATTGTTCCCTTCTGATAACTGCAGGCATTGTTCTTGGGTTGGGTTGGAGAGAGCTGAAAGCAAGGCATTTAATAGACTCAGCTAAGTGATAAAGACAAAGTTGGCGGACTTTCCAATTCAACAGAAATGTTTGCTTATAACAAACAAGCAAATGAGAAGCCAGAATGACCCCATGAAACATCCAGGACATCAAAGTCAGTTACATGTTTCCTTTGTGCTGTGCATCTTTGATTCAAAGTGATAGGAGTTCTTCTTTAGTGATGCAGCAGCTTCCCATCGAGGTGGCCCCTCATTCAGTTCTATGCCGAACAATTCTCCTCTAATATTGGAAAAGACCAATTAAGGGAAAGAAACGGGCTGTTCTAGTGTTCGATTCCTGTACCTTCCCTAACACACCACTGCCACCCCTGTCAACCTATACACCTTGAATATGTATTTACATGCAGCGCAGTAGGCAGGGCCCAGTGGCCAGCACTGTCCATGGGTTCATGTCTCAGTCAAGGGCGTTGGCAGTTGGGGCTCACAGCTGGAGAACCAGCCACCTGAGAATATTTCTAGTAAACCTCTTTCCTTTCTGGGGAGAAAGGTAGACATAGTAGGAGCAAATGTGTTTTCTTTTGTTTCCAACTGGTATCGATCATATGAATTTGGAAGACACATTCTGATGACTTTATGACACAGTAATAATGGATCATTGTGACCAGCAGAGGGGCTGTAGTACACACTCCTGTAGTAGGAAAGTGAAAAGCTAGCTCTTTAATACTCAGATATAATTTACAGAGATTTTAGTCATTGTGTTAGCCATTCTGTTGAATTCCCAGATTACTTTCATTGCTGGCGATCAAACCCATGGCCTTACTTATTCTACCACTGACCTACAACTCCAGCCTTCTGATGATTCCTTGAAGAGAGAGATACCTGAAATCCCTGGGCTTGCATTAAAATCTGGAGTGGAAGAACTGGTCCAGCCCTCTGGAATTTAAAGAGGCTGTACTAACACTACAGAGGAGTTAAGACCTAGCCCCTAGCTTGGGGAATGTGTTCTTCAGTGGGGGAGGGTAAAAACCCAATAGCTACACGATAAGCAAAATGTCATAATGTGGTAGCAAAGGTACTTGTGGTTCAATGTGGAAAATCAGTGAAGGAAATGGAATGTGTTGGCAAACGGCCTGACGCCTCCCCACTGGCCTTTGAACTTTCAGCCAAAGAGGATGCATGGGATTTGCATAAGGGGAGATAAGCACTGGTGCTGTACTGGGGCCTCCCTTTACAGATCCCCAAAAGTGAGAACAGTGCTTTAAATGATAAGACATGTATTTGGCTGGAGTGTGAGGTTTGAAAGAATGTAATCAGGATGTGAGGAACAGGAAACAAAGCTTAAAAGACAGCCTGAGGGGTCATGCGTGGCAGACTAAAGAAGGTAGGTGGATCCAGGAGGAAGGGAGCCATTTCAGAGCTCAGTAAGTGCTGCACCCATCCCATTTTCTCATCACAATTCCTTAGGCCCAGGTCAGAGCCAGAGGGCTGGCCTCACTGACCTTGGCCTAGCAGCAGCATAATCCTAACATGTAGGTGCTGTTCTAGGAGCCCAGATGTAAGTTCCTGAAGGCTAAGGCTATGAAGAGAGGAAGGATATTAGGAGTCTTGTGTCCGAAGGTTGCAGGTGGCAGAGGATGAAAAATCAATATCCTGGTGGCCATGCAGAGAAACACTGAGTGGCTTCCTGAGTAGCAGAGAGCATGAAGGGTTTTTGTCAGGTGTCTTTGATTCTCGCTGTGTTCCTCAGACAGGCGCCATGGCATGTGGTCTGAAGTTGGGTGGACTGACCCTGCCTGCCTGGCTTTGGGTATTACCTGCTTGTGTGATTGCAGGCCGCTCTGTGGGGGAAAACCTGTTCCATACTGGCTCCATACCCACAAGGAGGAGTTGAGGGAAATCAGTGTTTCTCATGCAAATTCTGATGGCACAGAATGACATAAGCCTTGCTGTTAGAAAATAAGCATTCAAGAGCTGGCCAAATAGCTCAGTGGATTCAAGCACCTTCCCAGGGGCTGGGGCTTTCATCCCCCAGCCTGCCTTGCCAGCCCCGCCCACTGGGTGCACTAGGACTGCAATTGAGACTAGACAGTGGTGAGTGTCTGTAATCCTGGCTCTTGGGAGGCTGTAAACAGGCAGATCACTACAAGTCTGATCTAGTAGTGGATCCTGAACACCTGTAAGCCCTCCCCTAAAATACACACACACACACACACACACACACACACACACATACACACACTGCATTCAGTGGTTGAGTTAGATTGGAAAATGTTGCAGAATTCATTCTGAGCTACAAGCTAAGACACCAGTAGCACTTTAATTGCTTAGACAGTGCGGAAAGGGAAGCAGCTTTACTTTTAAACTCAACTTCTCCCCAATTCAGGTAATAAGAGTCTGATGTAGTTTTCTTCCCTGAAGTGTCCATCAGCTTTCCACGGAGTGCTATGGAGCATCCTGGCCAGGGTCTTTTGCCTGAGTGGTGCCTTTCCTCACTCCCTTTTTCTAGTTATGTGCTCCATCTGGAAGTTCTTCTCAGCCTCAGATTTTATAACTATGAAGGATGGGTCCTGCTCTATCCCAGCTGAGAGAACCTTTCCACCTACAGTACAGGGTTGACTTGCCCTCATCAGCTTTCCTGCCAAGTTGAGGCAAGAAGTTCTTTAAAAGTGTTTTTAAAAGAGCTTAGAGATCCTCTAAGCAGGGTGATCCCTGGTGGATTTGTCATATGACTTCATTAGACACCTTGTATGCTAAGGAGCTATCAACTTCAACTTCTAGTTTGGAATCATCATTTTTCTAACTTACTCTATTAACCAGGAGAGAGCTGAGGGATTTTTTGCTCTTTTTTTTTTTTTGCACCTGTATATAATGTAATTTAACCTAGCAAAAAAGACACTGATTGTCTGTCCCACAGGACTTAATTAACTCCCAGCTTCATGGTGCTCCATGGAAATAACAAGAAAAGTAGAAGTTCTAGTGTTCCGTACCTGTCCACTTGCACCTCTGGCGCATAATGAGGTGTCAGGAACAGTGACACTGATGAGGTGGTACAAGATGCTCATTGTAGGCGGTGGCAAGCTCCTGCTTGGCTGCAGGGAGCTCTGGCCAAGTCAGAAGAACCACGGGCCTGGCAAGCAGCCCTGGCCTTCACAGTCCAATTTCAAACACTTTCCCCACTCACCTCCCTGCCACCTGAGCAGGGCTTTTGTTAACCTTTAGCTCTGCCTTCTGCACCCTGGCGCCAATTGTCATGGGACAGATGCCATGTTTATTACATAGCCTGTAGCAAATCCGGACTGGAAGCGCAGGATTCTACCAGCCAGCCCTCAGGGGAGCCCATTAAGAAATTGCAAGGCTAATAAAAATCATGCTGGATGAAATTGCAATCCTCTGGTGCCACTCTGTGATGGGATGAATCTGGTTTTACATTTTAATGGGGGCAGTGACGGAAAGCTTGAGTCAGGATCCTTAAGCCAGCGGTACAGAAGGTTTCGTGCCTTCTTAACCCAGCTCAGAAATGGGCGGCAAGAAGACAAGCTTGAGCTTCTCTTTGTGTGAGGTTCTGTGTGCTCAAGACAGGAATTTATTATTTTTGTAAGCTCACAATGTACTGCTGCCCGACAAAAGCTTTGCTCTGCCAGGTGGTGTGAGGCGTGGGCTACAGCTCACCTGTCAGGCCCTGGGAAGCCTTTGTAAGCCATACCCAAGAGTGGGCTGTACAAACGCATGGTCCAGCTCCTTGTCTCTTGGTAAAATCACTCTAAAATTTCCTCCTCCTGGTGCCTTCTCAGAAAGGAAACTGTGGAAGTAAGGAGACCAGCCACCTCCAAAGTGCATTGTATCGCTGCAGGCACCACTGAAGGGGGCTGTTTCTGTCTGCTATGCACTGTGCTGCATGCTTTCAGTATGAAGAATTTATAATTTTACTTGGTTAATTGATTGTTTGCAAGCACTCAAAGAAAACAACCAAGTACAGGGGAAGTATATATTATATGATGGAATATTGCAGCAAATGGAAGGAAAACCAATGGTGTATTCAGTCCTAGCTATGGTGCCATCAAAAGAAAAAATGTTCAGTGTTTTAATGTAAAGAAATACTACTGCAGTTAATAGCAGGAGATGCTACTAACTGAACTATGAGAAGGCCTTTATGTGGGCTACTTGTTCCATCCTTCAAAAGAGTCTGAAGTGCTTAGCCTTAGCATCTTCATGTCACAGATTAATAACTGCGCAGAGATGCTTAGCCACTTGCTTTGGGACACACAGCAAATTAAGAGCAGAATAGGAACTCAGACTGAGGTGCAGTATTTCTACAGCCTGCACTGTTACTGTTAATTCTCTTTGGAAAATAATTTAAAAAGAAAAATGAAAATCTGTTTTCTTTTGTAGGTATTTCCCAAGGTAAATCTGGGAAATTACCATGGAAATTTGTGGAAGTAGATGGCTGGGTAGTTGAAAAAGCATTCAGGTATTAGGCTTTATCTTGTGTTCTCTAGCTACGGCTGTGAGCATGGTCTGGCCTGCCAGTGCTCATGGCTCCTGCCTCTCTGTGGGTACTGTCCTGCCCATCATGTTCTAGGTCTTTCCAGAGCACTTTCCTGCCTCTTGTACCCTTCAGCTTTAGCAATTATTTGTGTGCGTGTGTCTCTGTGTGTGTTGTACTCATATTTTTACTGAAACTAACAGTAGAAAGTTTTAAGTGAATAACTAAATGAGCATGATTAAAAATGAGTGCCCCCATGCTTGCCTGTAGAGCCAGCTACTGCGGAGGCAGAGGCAGGCAGACTGGGCCTATGGGTGCAAGGCAAGCCTAGCAGTGCAGTGGGAACGTGCCTGGGAACAGGAGGATGCTTGCTAGCCTGTTGGGAAGACTTTTCCTGTGTCATTTCTTAGAAACTGCTACTGTAAATGTTGGGACACCAAAAGGACCATCCTCTGATCAAAGGCGTGGGTTACACCCAGGGTGGTTTCATTCAGAAAGGCTGTACAGATCCAAAGCATGATGGTTTCTGAACTGAGTCTGTGCTGCTTTTTGCCGTCTGGAGTTTTCTGCAGGTTACAGAGACGGAGACCTGCTTGATGGGTGATTTCCCGGTGCCCACTGAACTCTTGTAATGTCTTGGCAATGCGAGTAACTTTCAGCAGACATTATTTTTCAGTGTAAAGTGAGCCTTATGAGGTGCTTTTGTGCAATTTTAGTAAGGAAATGGGTGTCCAGATCTGTAGCTCCAGGATGTTTGAGTTGATGCTGTACTTTTAAACATTTTCTGGGAAGGGAATCAGTGCATCTGGGAAGGTGGAAACACAAGGTGCAAAGCACACCACTGTTTTGGAATATTTAGGTGTCAGCCAGTGTTATGTTGCCCCATAGGGTCAGCTTTTTCTTCCTTCTATTTTGGCCTCTCTATTGTAGTACTGCACTGCTTTAATTTAATGGACAGGATGGATGGAAAACACATTTCCATCTTTTTATCAGAGTTACATACTTACATATAATTAAAAAAAAATCATTGAATGAAAAACAGATCTTCTATAATTTGAGAATTCAGTTCTTTTTACCCTGATGAGGAAAATCGGCCAATGAGGCCGTGAGTCGACACAGGCAGCTTTATTCTGTAACCCAGCGGCTGCAGGGTGTGCAGTTGGCAATTCCTGGTTTCAGCAAGTGCAGGCATTGGGCGTAGGGCTACGAAGGAATGAAAATACCTTCTCCATCTATAAAAAAAGATAAATTTCAATACTGGAAATGCTGGGGGTGGTAGATGTATACATTTCTTACTACAGGTGTACCCACGTGATTTATCACTAAGATAATTTTTAAGATTTCTTTGCAAGACCTGAGAAACCTTACTTTTCAACACTGTAGTTTTCCTGTTCTCCCACATAGTTCTATGTTCAAGGGAAATGAAGTCACAGCTGGCCTGATTAAGCCAGTGAGCTCACTTGGCTTATTTTTCTTTAATTTTTCAAATAGACAATTTCAAGCACAAAAGGCATATCTTCAGATACAAAAAGCATAATGAACCCTACATATGTATCACCTACTGCTGTAATTAAGATCCAAAATCTCCCCTCTGAGTCTCATTTGTTCATTCCTGGGCTTTTGGAAGATGACTGGATTACAGAGCTACTGTCCTTGCTGGTGGTCTTGTCCCCTGCCAAGTCCTCAGCAGAAGGTGCTGTGGGAGTGCAGCCTCTTTGTGAGAGGGAGCTCCCGGGTGGGCCTGACTTCCTGCTCCTCCTTCCCCTCTCCTTTTCTTAGCTGCCATGGGCTGCACAGCTTTCTGCCGCAGTGCCCGTCAGCTGTGCTGCTCCTGCCCTGGACCTATCCATCATGCATGGAACCCTGCGAAGCTGTGACCCAAGACAAGTCCTTCCTCTTTTTAGATTGAACATCCTATAGATTTTATCCCAGTGATAAAATCTATTAAGTGATGTGAAAGTGACCAATATGGAAAACCAGTGCCTGGGAAATGGGGTTGTCATGGGGCCTATGGCTGACCATGAGGTTCAGAAGCTTCTGAAACTGGTGAGAGGGAGGAGCATGCAGGTGTGGCTGAGAAGCCCTGGAAGGCTGTAAGCAGAGCATGTTGGGCAGCTCTGGTCAGAGCTCAGAAGGTTGGAATTTGATAGAAATGTGGGCAGTAAGGGCCAGGTTTGCATGCATTCAGATGGGAATGAGGCTCTCCTGGGCAAAGCACTGGAGAACACCGATGTTAAACATTGGCAAAAGTTATCTTCATTTTTCCCACATCCTAAGACTTTGTGTGAGGCTGAATTTGAAGGTGGTTGTTTATTATATCAGTAACATAAAGGGAGCCCAGTGTTCAGGTCATGGCATGAATTCTTCTGAGTGCTTTCATCTGGACTTATAGTAGACATCAGGATCATAAAGTAGAGTCAAAAGATGTAAAAATATGTAGTTTGGCCAGAAAGGAAGTACACATAAAATTGTGGATTAAAAAAATGTGTCTGGCGAAAAGACTGGCACCATTAAAATGAAGTCAAGAGCTGGCAGAATGGGAGAGTGTTTCCTCTGCTCCTTTCTTTTTGGTTCTTTTGGTTTTTGGTTCTTCATGGTGGCTCACAGCTAAGCGCTTGTCTTAAGTCTTTCAGAGGATGCTTTAGACTTGGACTTTTCCACAATGCTGAACCTATTCAGTCTTTGATGATTTTTAGGCATTAACTAAATGCTTTTCTTCTACTGATGGTCTTGGTCCTGGGGATTAAATCCAGGGTCTTTGTGCTTAGGTGTATGCCCAGTCTTTTAATTTGGATTGGAATTGCAATCTACTTGCTTTAGCATGTCAAAGTGCTGGGATTACAGCCACACACCATTACACCTGGCCCTAGGTGCATTGTGCATCATGAGATGGACATGAGCATTTTAGAGGCCAGGGAAGAATCTTATGGCTTGGGTCTAAAGTGTCTCCTCAAGACTCAGGGGCTAGAGGTTAAGCTTCTGAAGGTGACAGGATTTCAGGGCAGCATATCAGTGGATTACGATACTGATGACTTCATAGCTAAATATGCTATTATGAGGTACACCCTGCTCAGCCTGGGAGGGTAGCTGGGGATGTGACCCCTGTGGGTGGGTCCTCTGCTCTCTGCTTCCTGGCTCGTGTGGATTGAGCAGCTTCTCTCCACCATGGCCTCCCACCCTGATGCTCTGGCTTGGAGTCTGTCAACTGGGGACCAAATGTGCTGAAGCCATAGACCAAAAGAAACCTTTTTTCCATCAAGCTGAGGGGGTCAGGTATTGTATCCTTGTAAGGGAAAGTGATGAAAAACCACCTTCAATAGCTAGTAGCTAATTATTTTTTAAAAAAAAGTTTCATTGTAGATTATTTTACAGTGATTACACTGCAAAGAGGGGTATGATTATAAGAATTTTAGAGATGATGACAAAGTTTTGACCTGGGTGTGTCATAATTTAGTATTAAAAGAATTGCTATATTTTATATTCATTTGAATTTGTAGAAGTATGATCCAGCTGAGTTTTAGACTAAAACTTGGAGCAAAATGATATATAAACAAAATTTTCCTGAGCTCCTTTCATTTTCTGTTTCTTACATTTCTATAGCCAGTCTGGTCCTATTTGAAGATTTAAATTGATAAGATCTAAAACTTCTTGGTGTATGTACATTTTAAAGCAGATTTCTTGGAGACTTAAATAAGTGAAGTTATAGTAGCAGAAAAATTACAGTGGAAGACGAATTTTATGTATAGGAGTTTTTTGGCCTTGGCAGTCCATTCAGTTCTCCTGCCTGAGCAACTATTGCAATGAATGGCTGTGCAAGAACATTGAACATTTATTAGTGACAAGCTCAGAGCATAAAAACATTTATTTTCTGCAGTGTGAGGGATTGATCCCAGGGCCTTCAGACGGAACTGCATTCCCTAAAACTCCTTCTCCTTGACCTCCTTTTTGACTTTTGAGACAGGGAGGTGCTATGTTTGCTGCTTAGGCTAGGCTGGAACTTGTGATTCTTCTGCTTGAGTGTCTCAAAGGGTGGAACTACAAGTATGTGCCACCGTTGCTCCTGGCCTGGATGTGAGTATTTTTCTACAGCAGTACGGAGTGAATATTATTGACTCAATTTTACAGATATGGAAATGAATGCTCCAAGTTGTTACTAGTCAGCAAGGGCTCTGTGAGGCTGGAGCTGGGAGCTTGTGCAGACTGCCTAACATTAGGCATCCTCGTCATTATGTTATCTGCTGAATGAATTGTTAAACACGATTGTGAACAGCATTACTGGGTGAGGAAGGAGAAAAGATGGAAGGGGCAGAGCAGAAGATTGTGGTAAGCAAAAGAAAACGCTGGGCAAAAAAACCCAACTCGTATCTAGTGAAATATAAGCAATTATGTATGAGTTCACTTTAATTTCAAGGACACTCCTGTCTTTTTTTAGTGACAATGGAGATTTTCTATTATTGTGAAAACTGTCCTAAAAGCAAGTTTCTTTTTATGGCCTACAGCCATTTGCCTGGCCCTGAAACAAGGTTCTGAAAGCGAGGAGGGGCTTCCTTCTTACCTATCCTGAGTTAGTATGCAAAGATGTCCACTGGGATAGAACAAAGAAATATGCCAGAGAAGGGAAGTGCAGGCTGGGGAGCAGAGACCAGCAGAAGAAGAAGCAACATTGGCACCAGGTTGTTAGGACGTGGCTGGGGAAGGTGGTCGCTGCAGTAACCACGGGCTCTGCAAGGAGATAAATGGCTGACCCCGGCCCGTGTCAGCCTACGATTGATGCCACTATCGGCCCTCGTGCCTTCCCAATGATTTTTTAAAAAAAATTCTTTGATAGAGTATGTTATCTAGTTACTGGCATGAGGGCAATGGCCTGGGGGAATGGAGGAAGGAGAAGAATAAAAGGTCACTGTAGTAGGACAATCTCAGTCCAAGTAAATGAGAAAAAGTATCCAGCTCCATAAGGGAGAGAATAAATGACTAACAGCAGCAGCTGCGAGGGGCACTGCTGGCGTAAGGGGCCCGCTGCTCTCCTGCTTGGTGTCTTTGCTTCTTACTGCCTTTCCTTCCTTTCTGCCTCTTTCCCGTCGCTCCCTTCTGGCTCTTCCTTTCTCTCTTCCTCACTTGTTTATTCCTCCTTCTCTTTGTAAACTAAATTATAGACTCTGAGCTATGGTGGATGGGTTGGGTTAGAAAGATAGCTGTAGATTATTTGACAGTGCTCTTGAATTTTATCATACTGTAATTAGGAATGTCTTTTTTTTTTAAATCTCTAAGAAATATGAAAATAAAAGTCTTAGTTCCCTCTCTGTGAAATGATTCAAGATGGAAAGTGAGAATCCAAATGCAGAGTTCTCCCCAATAATGGAAAATCTATCTATGGAGTATTCCACTATCAATTTATTTCTGGTGAATATGTGACTCCAACTCTGTGGCAACACTCCTGTGTGGGCCTCCCTACACACACACACACACACACACACACACACACACGTGCATGCACACACACACATACACATGCAGACACCCACAAAGGTACCCACCTATACAGCTTGTTCCATATGGACCTATGTAAACTTTTGGAAGAACAGGAATGAAATTGCTTTTGCTCAGGACTGCTACATCAGCAGTTCTATCTCCCATAAATAGCAACTTTCTTTGGCTCCTTTAGAGTTGAAGCAAGATTTTGAGGGGGAGAAAAGCAATTAGGAGAACTAAAAAATATTTTTTTTTGTTTGTGTTTTAGTCTAACAGATTATAGATTTAATTAGTCAGGTTCTTTTCTTTTTATTTACCCTAGAAAAATCTCAACACCATCTGCCATAGAGCCTTTGTGGCAAGTGAAATTGTGGTCCCAGGGCAAGAAGTCAGAAGCAGAGTGGTCCTGGTGTATTTTTCCTTTGAGTAGAATCATAGTGAATATAAAAGTAGCCCCCCAAATCCACTGTGGAAAGAGTAGAGAGGTTATCTCTCTCTCTCTATCTCTCTACCTACCTACCTACCTACCTACCTACCTACCTACCTACCTACCTATCTTTTGGTGGATTCCACCCTTTCCACAGCCACTGAACAGTAGCTGTGTAGCTCTTTGTCCTCCCATCATTGGCTCACGCTAACCACCTTTAGCTGACAAAAGCTGTTGGATCTGTGTTGTCTCCTCCTCTGGTAAGTGTATCAGAGGGACAGAAAGACCCCTTGCCTTCATGTTGAGAAACTGGAGTCCCAGTTCCTGCCAGTACTATCGTTCTAAGAAGCACTGGGTCCTGCACTTAATTTCTCAGTCACAATTTCTGTTCCTGTGTATAATGTCAGTAGTGTTTATTGACATCCACTTGCAACGTTTCTGAAGTTCAAATGGATCTACAGGTGTGGGGACCCTCTAGAAGTACTAAAGTATGACTTAACTTATAATTCTTCATCAATGTGGACTCAAATGGCCCAAGATGGTGGAGGTAGGCTATAACATGACCATTGCCACATTAGAAACAGTCATGTAGTGCTTGTACTGTAGGGAAAAGAAACAGTGGTTTTTGGATGTTTTCTTAGGATTAGTCAAAGTGTGAGTAATGAAATTTTAGAGTTACATAAAGAATACATAATATGTATTTATTTAATTTTTAATAGTTTCTAATTGGTAATATAAAATAGATGCTGTGCAGTTTCATTTGCTCATTAGATTGTAATGTTTCAGATAAAAATTGAAAATTAAATTTTATTTTATCAATAATTGGTCTTTTATTGAAGCATAATTTTATGTGACAAATATGCAGATCTTAAGTGAGTAAACTAAAGATACGTATACAGAAGAACTGTATTAACTTGCCTCTCTTAGTTACAGTTCTTGTTGCTGAGACAAAATACCTCACACTCAAAATCAAGGAAGGAAAGATTTGTTCAGCTCATGGTTTGTGGAGGCTTCAGGCCCCCGTTGGCTGGCTCCAACGCACAGGGGTGTGTCACAGAGAACAACTCATGGCACCTACAAGGCAGGAAAGCAGCTCAGGGGAGGAAGGGGGGCAGACCCCTCTCTGTCCTTCTGCTGTGTGCAGGCTGCCCGCTCTGGGGACCCTTAATCCCAGCACTGAACCATGAATCAGTCACTCATATCAGGTTCAGCCACGTCTGAAACAGCCCCATCTAAAACTGCATGAGGCGTTGGGGGACATCTAGATACCAATCATAACAATATATGTTTTATATTAACATGTGTGTATGTTATAAAGCCTACGCCTACATTCAAAGTCAAGATAAGACATTTTGATTACTGGGAAAGTGAATTTTTTTTTGTTTTTTTGTCTTTTTGAGACAGGGTCTCACTATGCAGTTCAGGCTGGCCTTAAGCTCACTTTGTAGCTCAGCCTGGTCTCGAACTCACCAACAATCCTCCTGCCTCAGCCTCTTGTGTGCTGGGATTACAGGCATGCACCACCACGCCCAGCTGAAACTGAATTTTTTATGTATTTTATTTCATTTATTTTACTTGCTTAAATGTTGGTGCCAATAATTTTTCCCCTTGTTTTTGTTGAAGGAAAATACACAAAAGGCAGAGAGCTACTAGTGATGTTAAGCACATATGATGTGCCAGCCTCTGAGCTGGTCTGCACTAATAGACGAATCCCTGAGAGAACCTGCATCTTGTGGAAAAGGCTGAGCCACTGGAGTCCAGGTGCCTATGAGGGTTCCACAGCCAGCATAGGGCGGAGTTAGGATTTGAACTGGTGTTGCTGCCTGCAGGACCCATTTTCTTCAGTTGGCAAAATAAAACAATTGCTTTTATTTGGGAATTTGAGAGTCTTCTGTGGAATCAGAGAAATATAGGAAGTCTAATTTTGAGAGTGAAACTAAAGATAAAAAATTCCCTGAGGGGAGAAAACTGATTGGGCATACTTTCTGATTGGAGATTCGGTCTGATTTGATCATCTTTCTGTTTCTGAGGCTACATTTTTCTCATCATTTCAGATTTATGAAAACATTACTATTATTGAGACTAGTTTTTATGTCGCTCAAGGGCACCGACTGCAAAGGGTTGAAGCCAGAGCCTCTGGCGCCCCGATTTCCTAGCGCTTTGTCTGTGGCGCGGGACTCACTTTTCTCATTTGTAAATAAGGCTAATAAAGTAGATCCTCACAGCAGTGAGAGTTCTGAGCAGAAACAAAGGCTCCGCTGCAGTGCCTGCCGGCCGCCAAGGCCCAGTCAGTGCTTATGGTCATTGCTGCTGTGACCACTGGCCTTTGGAGCCTTGAGTCTTCGACCCTGATTATTCCTGCAGTTGTTCCGGTTTTCATTTCAGCATTTTCCAAATCCAGATAAAGGCGTTTACTGTGCTACTAAAATAGGAGGGGGTGCATCTGAGGGGCTGACAGTGTTCCCAGATGCTGAGACACTAAGTGCCATGCACATCTGATTTCCCTGTCTCGCTCGCTGGGGCTCCCCTAACACTCTGCATCCTCTGTCCTTTTGTCTTATGTAGAACTTGGCATTTCATGTGTTTTCTGCTGGCTCATGTATACGTGTTCAGATCTGAGCAGCTGGTACCATACCTGGCATGGATCTGCACTGTGCCATGGCTTCCAAATATTCCTTCTTCAAACTTTGCACTTTTAAAGGCTTTTCTGCTATTTCAACTGATGAGAGAAGAGGTTCAAATGTTTTCTTGGTGCTTCTGGACCAGCAGAATAAGCTTTAGTCATTTTGCTTTTTAACAGTAGTATCCGTGCTGGGAGTCACAGTGCCTCCGGAGAGTACTTGTCTGGTGTGGACGGGGGCTGGGGCCACAGCACCGATGCTGCACTCAGCACGTGGCCGCAATGACAGATTCCATTGCTTTCTTACTGTCGAACTGCAAGCTTGCACCTGGGTGTTCCCGGGAGGCCCAGTTCCTTCTAACCGATAACATAAGGAAAATTGACAGAGGTAGCTGCAGAACTAGAGCCAAGAGATCCAGAGTGCAGCCTTGTGAGGCACTTGGTGGTGTGGGAGCAGGGATCAGCGCAGGGCCAGGGTGTTGGCCCTCCCCTGACTGCTCTGAATCTGTGCTATGATCACAGCGAAGGTGTGAGAGCCCAGGGGAGCCCCTTTCTACCTCTCATATTTCTGTCCTTTTTCCTAATTTAAGAAATTATTATAAATGTGCACATTCCCAACGCAGGATTCTCTTTATTTATCCCATTTTTTTTTGCTTCCTGTAAAAATGGGAATTATGCAAAGATTAAAAATAATGTAATTTGTACCATTTTTAATTAAAAATGATTAAAGGTATATTCTGAGTCATTAATGGCTGCTATGAATTATTTTCAAAAATACTACTTGAGTAATTTTTAGAAATAATTTAGGAGTCATAAAGTACTTGAAAATAAAGGAACATATGAGGATTTTATTTGGTATTTTGAAAGAAATTCTGATCCAATGAATGTTGGCCTTTCTGCAGGAAGAGCGCCTAGAAATCACAGCCGTATCTTTGGGCTGCAGCCCACTTTCCACTTCCTGCTCCTGCTCCTCCAGCTCCAGCTCTGCGCCGCGTCCCTCGCGATGTCCATGGGGGTCTCCTCCCTGTGCAGTGAGGGAAGCCCAGCTGGGCTTGGTGAATGAAAACCTCGAAATTACGTGTCATTTCCAGTTCACAGCACCTGAACTTCCTTTTCTTTGTAACTGAGCTCTCCCTCCACTCCTCAGAGGCGTTCCAGATCAGGTTATAATTTCTGCTGTTACTTTTACTTGGTCCAGAAATGCCTGGGGCGAAGGATATGCCTATGTTTTCCAGCACAGCACTGGCTTCAGGGGAAGGGGATGGTTTTAAACTTCTGACTGATGTTGGCACGCAGACATGCTCAAGGTCAGGCGTCAGTGCAGGGCCACTGCTCAGGAGCACGGCTGCTGGGGCTGTGGCGAAGTGCAGACCCGCTGCGCCTGTCTGCCCTACACATCTCAGGGTGGAGGCCAACACTGCAGTTTGCTCAGCAGCTGAGGGGGGGGGGTGTATCTTTTCATTTGGAGCTCATTCCCTTTCTCCTTTTATTCCTTTTTTTTTTTTTTTTTTTTTTTGGCTGAACTGGGAATTGAACTCAGACCCTTGCACTTGCCAAGGAAGCGCTTATTCTACTGAGTCATCTTCCGAAGCCTCAAAACTTAATTTAATTAATTTTTATTTTTTGGGAGCACTGGGGATTGAACTCAGCCCTTTCGCTTGCCAGGGAAGCGCCTATTCTACCCAGCCCTCTGCCCAGCCCCTCTTTATTCTTTCTTTAAACCAGTCAGAATGCCTGAAGCCTTCTTTGTTAAAAAGTGAAGTGAAGCACTTTCTTGTAGTGAAGCGCTTTCCTTTTGGAGAAATGACTTGGTTAATAATGGGATTGCTTCCATCCAGAGGACCAGTGTTGGCTAGGAAGAACCCCTGCCTTTCCCTCCGCCTCGCTGATAACTGTAGTGGAATTCCTCATGAAATAGGACTACTTTCATCTCGCCTTTCTAAACTCAATGGCTGGAGCTGGAGTCTTTAGACTGTTCGTTTTGCTTGTTGTTGTAACTCAACATTTTCAAATCTGCGGTTTCAATCCAGTTTGCTCGAGAGCAAAGGACTTCACTCACATTTCCCTGCTAGACTTAAACACAATTAGAACAGTGACCAGAAAGAGTTAAAGTGGACACTCTCCCTCCCCCAACCCTGAAACCAGACAACATCACGGAGAGGAATGGCAGGTAAAGGGGTTGCTATAAACACTTTCCCTTGAAAGCTGTGTCTCTTCAATAAACACAGCACTGGTTCTCCGCAGAATATTTCCAGTTGCCTTCATGGGTGGCGCAGCGCTGGAAGCTGCTCCCTCATGCTCAGTGAAATTTCAAATGTCAAAGCTCATTAATACTGACTTTAGCCAAAGACAGCCTATCAGGAGCTGTGCGAACTTAGCCTCCTCAAATAAAATGAGAAGAAAGATGCCCATTCCACGTGGCCCTACACCCCTGCTTTCTTCACCTCCGTGGTGGGGCGGCTCTTCGTTTTATTGACAAGTGGGTTTCCAGCTTATGGTTCTTCTTTCCCTTGATTTGCCTCCTCCTGTCGTCTGCTCCCCACTCCCTCCTAGGCCACGGGCCTATCACAGAGCTGCCATGGTGTTTCTTCGAGATTTGGGAGGAGGGTTTTGTGTGTTTGAAGTAGACCTGGAGGAGTCTGTGAAAGTGTTCAGGCACTAAGTCCAGCTTTTGAAAGAGAGAGAGGCGTACAGTGATCATGCACTGAGATGACATTTCTGCCCCATTGGAATCCAAATGCAAAGGGAGTTTCATTTACCCAGTAATGATTTTCTGAGCTGAAATAGCTGTACAGGTAAGCATCCTGTTGTGGCTAATTCTCACCATGCTAGTTACCTCAAAAATTAAATGAAAAAATAATTCTTAATGTGGTGGATACTTACTGGTATAGTTGCCCATGCGGGTCAACCAGCCGCTGTGTCAGATTCTGTGCCAGCTGATTAGCAATCAAGCTACCGATCACAGGCTCCATGTCAGCTGAGGCCCCTTTGGCATTGGGTCTGCTTGCAGCAGCGCCCTGCACCGTGCTGGCCCCTTGGCTGAAGGGGCCCTGAAGAAGCCTGGCTGCACCCTCCGCTCCTGGGCAGGAGGCTCAGGAAGCAGGAGTAGGAAAGCCTTAGCTTCTTCAGTAGCTGCTGCTCAGCTCTTAAAAGGGCTCTGCAGCCCCATGCTGTGGAGGACCTGGGTGGAGGCGGTACTGTGATGTTTGCAGGTCTAATCAGAGCAGAGTTAGAGCGGAGTGTGTGAAAAGACCCAGGCTGAAAGCATCAAGTATTGGGGCTCCTGGGGCTCCACAGTTTCCTTCTGAGCTGTGTTAGCAACTCCCTCTTGGAGACTGGCATGGATCCAGAGATAATGAGCCTTGTGGAATTTATTGTTTTCCATTTTTGACCAAAACAGAATTTTACACCTTCCCAGAAATCTGTTTAGATTTCTCTCTGTCTCTCTGTCTCTGTCTCTGTCTCTCTGTCTCTCTGTCTCTCTCTCTGTCTCTCTGTCTCTCTGTCTCTCTCTCTCTCTCTCTCTATATATATATATATATATATATATATA
>PVKA01024751.1:0-33834 GCA_004027165.1 Ctenomys sociabilis
ATTTCTTTGAATAACTCCCTATGGTTGCAGAATGCTGGACTGTGTTGGATTGTGGTGTCGAGTTCAAGCACCTAAGGTAGTTGAATGTCAATGGAGTGCCCACTTTTGACAGGTGTAGACAAAGGAAGGGTTGTAGAAAGAAAAAATCATGATGTGTGTGTATAGACAGTACAGTTGGGATAGATAACGCTGTGCTTCTGCATAATTCTATGATAGGCAAGATCTGCACTAATGGTGGTTGGACAGGATATTATGTCAGCTTTTAGTGCTATGGTCATCCACTAGGTAAATAATTATTGAATTTTTGATATAATTCAGCTATAAAAAAACTGTAAATATAATATCATGTATGCACCTTGTACAATACCAAAACGTTATGAAAACAGTTTGCAATGTATTAATTCATCGACTCTGTACGGTTAAGGTGTTTTGAAACTGTCTCATTGACATTTGTATTTTAATAAAATAAAAATAAATGGAAAAAAAATAAATTAAAAAAAAATAAAATAAAAAAATAAAATCCTACCAACAAAGAAAAGCCCAGGCTCTGACAAATTCACTGTTGAATTTGCCAGGAAATATACCTAATAACACCAATACTGAAATTCTTTAATGAAATTGAAAGGGAAGCAATATGCCCAAGTTCACTGCTGGAAGCAAGCATTCACTTGATACCAAAACTGGACAAGAATTTATTTAAGAAAGAAAATTACATGCTAAACTCCCTAATGTGTTCGTTAGGGAGCACAGATGCAAAATCCTTGGTAAGATACTAGCAAACAGAATGCAGCAAATCATCAAGATGATGTTATGCCATAACTAAGTTAAATTTGTCCCAGGGATGAAGGCGTGGTTCAACATACGTAAATAATAAATGTAACACACAATATCAGCAAAGCCCAAAACAGAAATAACATGGTCATCTCAATAAATGCAGAAAAAGATTTTGACAAAGTCCAGCACCCATTCATGGTAAAACCCTACAGAAAATTTGAATAGGTGGTCTTTACCTCAATTTAATAAATACCATCTTTGAAAAACCAACAGGCAGATAGCCCAGACCCAGTCTGTGAGTGATACCACCCAGGGCCTGCAGGATCATCATCTGAGCCTGTGCCCAGGCCCAGCTTGTGAGTGAAACTTCCTCCATCAGACAGGCCCAGTGTGGAACCCTGGGGCAGAACTCCCTGCAGAGAGGCTAGAGGCAAAACCCACCCAACTGATCCAGGAGCAGAACATCTTGCCAGAGTGGCACAGAAAGGGTTCACTTCCAAAGGCTGCAGCAGGAAGAAATGGAGCACAGCAGCCAGACCCAAGCCACATCCATCTGTACAAGTTTGAACTTGGTTGATCCAGACCTGGTGCTAAGGTAATAACTATATCAAAGTTCTGACCAAAGGTCAAAAGGCAGTGCTATACAAAATGACAACAAGGAGTGAAATGCACTCTGAGGCCTCAAGCCCACCCAGAACAAATGCAGGAGACAAAAAGAGAAGAAATTCAAAGTCACACACCTGAAATCTCTGAAACAATAACATTGGAAGTAAAGAAACAACTACAAAAAAGTATAGAGGAAATCAGATCAGAAATAATTTCTGAAGTAAAAAAAGAAATGATAAGTATAATGAAAGTAATACTAAGTGCTTCTAAAGAAAACACTGATAAAAAAAATAGAGGAGACTAGAAAAATGATAGAATCTTTGAATGACCAATACAAGAAAGAAAGAGAATGCATGAAGCAGATTCAAAGAGCTACACAGGAAACTAAAACCCCAATCACAAGATGGCAAAACTGTTTGAATGAAAATGAAAATAGACTTTCAGATCTTAAAGACACCATTGCAGATAGTGAAAAGGTAAGAAAAGATCTCTTAAAAACAACCAGGATGCAGGAAAAAATAATTCAACCTCTGCAAGACAAAGCAAAGATGAACAACATAAGACTAATAGGCATCATTGAGAAAGAAGGAATCAATACAAATGGTATAAAAAGAATATGAGCTGAAGTAATAGCAGAAAACTTCCCAAATATGGGGAAACAAGCTGACATTCAGTAACTGAGGCATATAGAACTCCAAATAACATCAACCCAATTAAAACCAGTCCCAGACATATAATAATCAAGATTCCAGAAATTCAGCACAGGAAGAGTAGACTAAAAGTCACTAAAGAAAAGAAACATAACATTTCAAGGAAAGCTCAACAGAATAATGGCAGATTTCTCTTCAGAAACCATCAAGTCGAGAATGAAGCAAAGTACTACAAGTATTGCAAGAAAACAAATTCCAACCCAGACTCATACCCTGCAAAATTCTCTTTCAGATTTAATGGAGAAGTGAAATATTTCCATGACAAAGAACAACTAAAGAATTTCATGACAACAAAACCAAGCCTACACAGACTACTAAAAGATATTCTAGAGAGGGATCAAAATGACCCACAACTCCATGAATGAGAATGCAAAGACTGCACCAAATTGGGCAAACAATTAAACACAGGAGAAAAAGAGGGATACAAAAGCAATATTTCAATTATTCTTTTGTATAAAGCAGCAAAATATTTCCATCAGCATACTCTACAAATGGACTTCTCCTGCACCCTATGGGTCATGATTCTATACAGGTCTACAGGTTGGATATCAAGAAAAAAGAAGTGGCTCAGTCCCACAAGTGACACCTGGCCACCAGTAAGCATCATGGACACTGTCCACATCTAAGATATACTAGAAATTTATGCAATATACTACCTCCAAACTGTTATTGCTGGTCATATATTTGCCATTCCAGAATTTATGTTATGTTTTATTTTTAGTAGTTCTTTATTATCATGAAAACTTTATCTTAAATTGTTTTGAAATCTTTAATTAATATTTGATTAATGTCTGAATACCATTTAATCTTAATTTTTGTTTTAAGATTTATATTGTATCTTTGACGTACAATCTTCTTATAAGACATGCTATGATATTTTCTCCTAGTATCAGAAACTTTAAAAAATATATTTCCATGTTCCAAAACAAAAAAGTAAAGCCAGCAGGCAACCTTATACTAAATAGACAAAAACGGACTGCTTTCCCTAAAATCAGGAACAAGATAAGGATGTCTGTTGTCTCCAATCTTATTCAATATAGTCCTGGAAGCTTTGGCCAGAACAATTAGATAAGAGAAAAAAATAAAAGGAACAATCATCAGAAAGGAAGCAGTTAAATTAGTATTTGCATATGTCATGATACTCTACATAGAAGACCCCCAAAATTGTGCTTAAATGATGCTAGATCTAATGATCAAATCTAGTAACATAGCTGTACATGTAGTCAACAGTCAAAATTCAATAATCTTCTGTTCATTAATAACAAACTCACTGTGAGAGAAATAGCATCCAAAAATGAGAGAAATACCTAGAAATTAATCTAATAAAGGATATAAAGACCTCCACATTTAAAACTACAGTGCTCTGCAGAAAGAGAATGGAAGATATCAGAAAATGGAAATATACCCTTTGCTCTTGCTTGGGAAGAACCAAGATAGTAAAAATAGACCTATTTCCAAAACTGTTATACAGATTTAATGAAATTTTGATCAAAATTCCCACAGGATATCTCACAGAACAAGAGAAAAAAAAAATCTTAACATTTTTTTGGAACCCGAAGAGACCTAGAATAACAAACACAACTGGGCAACAAAGACAAGGCAGCAAGCATAATACTCCCTGACTTGAAATTAAACTATAACAGTGATAAAAACTATGTGTACTGGCAAAAAAAAAAAAAAAAAAACAAGACCCAAAGACCCATGAAGTAAATTAGAAGATGCAAAATCAGTTCCAGACACATTCAGCTGCCTTACCATTGACAAAAGTGCCAAACACGTTCACTGGAAAAAGCCTCTTTAATAAATAGTCCTGGGAAAACTGGCTCTGTACATGCCAAATGTTAAAGTTGACCCATATCTTTCCCTACGTACTAAAATAATCTCAGAATGAATCAACAATCTAAATTTTAAGATAGAAACATTAAATCTGCTGGAATATAGAATGGATAAAATTCTTGAAGACACTGGTGTAGGCAAAGACTTTATGAATAAAACCCAAATGGCACAGGAGCTATCACAAAAAATCAACTTGGGTCTTATTAAAATCTTTTGCCCAGGAAGAGACAACCCACAATGTGGGCAACCATGTCTACCAGTTGTTCCTCAGACAAAGGTTTACTATTGAGAACATATAAAGACATCAAAGAAGCCAAACTTCCCGAATTTAAAGACACAGTTCAAAACTGGTCATATGAAGTGAACACACACTTCTCAGATAAAGAAATACAAGCAACAAATGATTGTATGAAAAATCTTCAGCATTGTTAGTCTTTGAGAAATGCAATTTAAAACAACACTAAGATTCCATGTCACCCTGGAAAGAATGCCTGTTACCAAGAAATCAACCAATACCAAATGCTGGAGGGGCTATGTGGAAAAAGGAGCCCTTCTCCACTGTTGATGGGAGTGTGGGCTGGTGTAACCACTGTGGAAATTAGTGTAGAGTTCCCTCAAAAACTAAGACTAGAGGCCCAATTTGACCCAACTATTCCCTTCTTGGATATCTTCCCAGAAGAATTAAAAATATCATACCCCAGCGATATATATGCACTTATGTTTATAGTAGCACAGTTTATAATATGTAGTTCCTAGAAACAATCCAAATGCCCATCAACGAAGGAAATGATTTAAAAATTATGTGTTTTTATACAATGAAGTACTTTATAGCCATTAAGAAAGATAAGCTTTTATGTGAAGGCAGCTTGAGACCATACTCTGAAGTGAAAAACCAGATACACATGTGAAAAGATCATATTTTCTTCCTTGTGCAAGAAGCTGAGCTATTTGCCCTGCCAAATAGCTCAGTGGATTAAAATGCCTGCTTAGGCAGATACAGGGGCTAGGAGTTCGATCCTCTGGACTGTCATGCTGGCCTCACACCCAGGGTGTGCTGAGATGGCAATTGAGACTGAGTGTGGCAGCACATGCCTGTAGAAGATGAAGAAGAAGAAGAAGAAGAAGAAGAAGAAGAAGAAGAAGAAGAAGAAGAAGAAGAAGAAGAAGAAGAAGAAGAAGAAGAAGAAGAAGAAGAAGAAGAAGAAGAAGAAGAAGAAGAAGACGACGGAGGAGGAGGAGGAGGAGAAGGAGAAGGAGCAGGAGGAGGAGAAGGAAAAGGAGGAGGAGAAGGAGAAGAGGAAGAGGAAGAGGAAGAGGAAGAGGAAGAAGAAGCTGTTCAAAAGAAAAGAGAAACTGGGATAGGGGAAAGGAGAAGAAAAAAAAGAAAGGGAAAAATCAATAGTTAAGATAGTTACACAACTAGTTTCTCTTAGTTCATGGGAAAGGTGTATGCTAACAATACACTGTGTATTAATCATTGTTACCCTCCTATTATCTTGTTTTGAAAATTTTTTTCTCTTAAATAAAAACAAGGGCCGGCAGATAGCTCAGAGGATCAAAGCTGGTCAGAGGAGCAGGTTCAATTCCAGGCGTGTTCTGCTGGCCCCACCCCCAGGGTGCACTGAGATGGGAACTGAGACTGGATGAGATGGCACACACCTGTAATCCCAGAGATTGGGAGCTGAAAACAGGAGGACCGCTATGAGCCCGACCTGTGTAGTGAGACCCTGCAAACCTTGTAGTAAATACATAAAATAAATGAATAAAGTGAAAAACTAAAACAGGCTAGTTCTATTTATTTATTATTTATATTGCCTTTTGCTCTAATAAGATTAAGTAAATTTATTGTATACTATGTGCTCATGGCAAATTAACAGGGTGTGTGAATGTGATTCTGCATAAAAAATATCTGCATCGATTTTACCACAGACACTGTAGAAATGAGGGCCATGCAAGGAAATAGGAACCTTGCACTTCTTTTCTACCTCAATCACCGAGCCACTCCTTTGAATATCAGAAACAATAATAACGACAATGAGGAGACATCAATAAAAGACATGCTTTAGCCAGATCTAGGAAAGTAGTTTATGACACTGAAATAATAGTAGACATAGCTAGAAATAAAGGGACATGCAGAAATTAAGGTTAACAGAAGAAATCAAGCACCCTACTTATTATTGAAACCCAAGAAAAAAGAGGAATCTGTGTGTTACACATCTTAGACACCTTATAAAACTGTTTCTTTCCTCCTTTGAAAAAGTCATTATAGAAGATTCAAATGGTTTTCAGACATCATGATAAATCTTCAAATAGAAACTCAACCTTTGGGAAGTACTATTTGTGCAGAAGTCCATATAAGGCATTTTTACATTCTTAAACACCTCTTCCCAAAAATTCTGTCTATGCATACCTCTATACTAGCACTTGCAAAAATATAAGTTTATATCATTCTATCTCATGTTAAATTTTAAACTCTATGAATGGAGATGTATTGATCATCCTTCTGTCAAAATTCAGATCTCCATTAAAAAGATGACATCTTTTCGGAACTATAAAATAACCATATTCCCTGTTTATTTTGCTTTATTTCCCTCATAGTCCTCATTAACTCATTAAAACTTACATTATATGAGCTTTTGGCTTTCTTTTTGCTTTCTGAATATTTTATTACTATCTGAGCTCTATGGACAAGAAATGTATCAGTTCTGAAGCCCTAAGACATTGTTTAATATACAGGACACACTCAAAGTAAACATTTGGCCAACAAATGAATTTTTTTGTAACTAACTCTAGTACAAAATGTTCTACCTGTTTTTCTAATTATTTTTATTAACTTGAACTGAATTTCTAGATTTCTCTTCCTGATGGGAAAGTAGAATGAACAAGAGTAACTGAGTAACTGAATTTTTAAAAGATCACCTATTCAACAAGTAGAGGTTGGAGCATGGACGTAGATCCATTCATACCCTATAGACTGTTTAATGCTTTTTAAAACTTTTTTTTTTTCTTTTGGTACCGTGTCTCACTACACAGGTTGGACTAGTAGTCATCCTCCTGTCTCAGCCCCCTCAGCACAGGGATTGCAGGTGTGCGCCACTGTGCCCCTTGTAAGGGCAGGACGCACCAGTTTTGATGCCACCACAGCATGCTGTACGAGAGAACAAACTCTGGAACTTGTGCTCACCAGGCAGGCACTTCAGCCATTGAAATAGCTCCCCAACCCTGTTCAACACTTCTTAAGAGAGCTGCAAGCATAGTGTTCAGGCACACTGATTTCAAATGCAGCTCATTGGCAAGATAAAGCTTAGTGTTTTAAAGAGATCAATGTGGCATTAATTGCAAGTACAGACTAGAAGTCAATTCATGATCGATTTATTGGTAGTAGTAACTGAAAGGAGATTGCGACGCTTTACCAATCACGTATGGGTCACTCGGAATTACCGTTCTGCTACAAAAGGTAATAAATGAAAATATCCTTCCTTTCAGAAGAGGAGCCTTTGTGCACATGATTACGCTATGATGGTGCCTTTTGGAAGGACTGACGTTATGTTGAAGTCTTAAACTTACTCGAGCTTTAAAAATAAAAGGTAGATTTTATTTCATTATACAACATCAGAAAGACACTTGGTTCTGAAATGAGTTCGTTTGCTCATCAGATAATGGAAATAAGTTGATCAGGAGTAAGCATGCATACGCCTTTGGAAAGATGCGGTTTTTTTAAAAAATAATTTTATTGAGAAATAATGAGACAGTTTCAAAACCAAATAATAGGACAGTTTCAATAATTAAAACATTGCATGTTGTTGTCTTAGTGGTTATTCATTGTACAGGATGCAGACATGATATCCTGTCCACAAACACTATTAGAACAAATCTTATTATTCATTGAATTAAAAGAAAGTAGCTGTATACCTATCCTATTTTGAATATACAGATACAAAATGGTCATTCATTTGTATTCCCTTTTTTTTGTTTAGTTTTGTTAAAGAAAGATATTCCATTGTCATTTAAATATTGTAGGTGCATAAATTCAGCAAAATAATCCAGTATAGTCCAGTAGTCCATAATAGTAGTGGGTTATTCATAGGACTCGCAATGTCAAAAGTTGTTGACTTGAGCCTTTTACAGCTCAAAATATTAATATGACTTTTCTTTTTATAACTTGTTTTTATACTTTTCTGCTGGATGGTTAAGACCAAGATAAAGCAAGACCTCTATAACAAAAAATGCAACTTTTGTATCTGATAAAGTCAGTCAAGTGCCCTCAGCATTTATCCTGAAAACCTGTACCACACTTTGTAGATCCTTGATTTGTGTCAGCCATGTGGATGAGTCACAGCTATTGCTTAGCCAATTTGCTCTCTGTGAAAGCCTGAGAGAATGTTTTCTCTCCATGTGGCTCTCCTTAGGCAAACTCACATCACTGATCACATTACTCTGTGGCCCCATAATCCCCTTGATCAGAAACTTTGGGACACAACTGAGTTACATGATGTTACAATATAGGTTCTCCTATGTCCTGAGTCTTCACTGATCTTAAGGTGTGGTTTTACAAACTTGAGTCTACTATGTGAGTGACCAAGATGACTAAGCTAGAAAATGCAACCACAGTAACTGCATCAATTGCCTGGTACCAAATATCCATGGAATCCATTTTCCTGAGCCATTACTTTTGATAATAATTAATAGCTACTTTCAGCTGCTTCTGAAATGCTGCTTCTAGTTTAGCCTAATAAGAAACATACATTTAGAAGGGAATGGGTCGTGATTCCCCAGTGTTGTGAAAATGCATATGCTACAAACTCAGTGTCCTGTAGCTCTAAATTTTGATCATGCTTCTTACCAGAGGAGAGATCCTGAGGAGACTGCCTTTCTCTGGCACCTAAAATAGTTGTAAATTTCAAGTGGGTGAGTGGGGATACGCACCTAACATAGTGTTTACCCAAAAGATGGAGTTCAACATCTTCTACAATCTAGATATAAGCTTCAAAATTGTATACTTCAAATTTGACTCAATTCATATGACTAGTAGAAAACTGGATCTTAACTGTAGCTCCCCAACAATGTGAAATGCACCCCAAGTCATAGCTTACTTCAATGTTTCTAAACTTAATCTTATTCTCTCTCATGATGTTCATGACCTCATGCCATCTGATACCTTCTTGTATGTCTTTATCCTTTAAAATAAAATTGAAACTAAAGCCTTTCTTCTTCTATACCCACATCGTGTTTCCACTTCATTTTTTTCTCATTCCTAGTTGGAGGTCTGCTGAATGTTAGCAGCAAACAGTCAGAAATTGGTCCTACAAAACTAAAAGTAAACTAGGGCAGTGCGTTCTTCACTCTGAGATCAGGCTGGTTCCTAAGGTTGTGAAGAATTCCATTTGCAGGCTGGGGTTTATCCCAAAATGCTGTGGGGATGGAACTGCTTTGAATATACCACGTTCCTCTTGACATTTTGACCCTGAACTCCATCACTCAAGGTTGCCACACAGGAAACTGAAGACATCTCTTTAGGTCACACAAAAGTCCCAGTCACTTAATAAGCATGGGCTATACTTTATGTGTCCCTCAACCTTGAATTAAAACTACAGGGGCCAGGGAGATGGCTCAGTGGAATAAGCGCTTCCCTGGCAAGCGCAAGGGCCTGAGTTCAATCCCCAGTTCTGAAAAAAAAAAAAAAAACCAGGATGCCTTTACCAAGAATAAACTAGATTAGGAAATAGAATGGTTGGGGTCTCCACAGAGCACGGAGGATAAACAAGTGCCTGGCCCTTGCCTATGAATTAAAACTAGACTTGTCTTTCAAGTCTTGTTCTGCTGCATGTTGGTGAAATGTTTATAATGAACACAAAAAGGAACATTTTTAAAGTTTTTATGCTTATTATTACTTATTTATTTATACTTATTGATTCACAGGTGCAAAAGCAGATTTCATTCACTTTTCTATACACTTGTTCCATGTGAATCTTTCCAAAAAATTCAAGTAGTAGATTCTATGCAAGGCATGGTGACTATAATTTTAAAAAGGTCTCTATATGTGAGTCCAATGGCTAAAACCAGTGCCTTTTAGCAATGAATCCCCAGTATCTAAGAGTACCAGATGTTAATAAATGAATGCTACCTGGATTTGATATTTACTAATTCATTGACATGGTGACTATTAGCTACCGGTTGATAGTAATTGAAGAGTATAGAGTAAAAAGTCAAATGTCACAAGAAGCATTTTCTCATTACAAAAGTAATTGAGAAGGATCTGAATTCATTAAAAATAAGCAAATTTATTTAAATTTGAACTTCCCAATTCTTTTTTTAGCTGCTACTACGGGAAATTAAACATTAAGATACTCAAACATAACCAGACTTTGTGGATTATGTAACTGTTCTTTTTTAGTTACTTCTTCATATTCCTTTGAGAGAGCTACTAGTTGGAGCAGTGTCATGTACAGTATCGTTTCTCTACTATTCCAAGGTCCTCGCAGTGCTAGAATCACCAGTGCTACATTTCTACAAATACCATTTTGATCAAAACTTTTCAGATTGGTTTCATAATAGAATTATGGATGGGGCTGGCCAGGTAACTCAGCAGCCTGAAGCACCTGCTTAGGCAAGCTTAGGTAAGCCTGCAGGGACCACAGCTTGATTCCTGGCACCACATGCTGCACCAGCCCCTGAGGGTGGGCCGAGCTGGCAAAATGTGTGTGTGTGTGTGTGTGTGTGTGTGTGTGTGTGTGTGTTAACAACAACAAAAATTATGGAGGGGACTTTAAACTTATAGACATCTAGACCTGACTCAGAAGCAATTGACATAATCAAAATCTCTAGGCATAAGGCCAGATTTGGAAGTTTTAGAAATCCCTGAGTGAGACTCATGACCTAGAGAAGATAAGAACAAGGCTAATTATAATCCAGCTTATTGGAATAGAAGAATAGAACAAATAAAGTTTATTTTTTAATTTTGTGGTAAGACTTATCCCTCATGCTTGCTTTCAGTAAATTGTTAGAGTTATTTTATGAAGCAAGTATTAGTACTATCCTGTCATAATCTGTTTATACTGCTTTAAAAATGCTAAGACTGAGTAATTGATAAACACTAGAAATGTATTTCTCACAGTTCTGGACCTCAGGCAGCTCAAGATTAAATGTGGAAAAAGTGAGGAACCAAGCACCCCAGACTCAGTGGGGAGCTCTCTGCTTTGTAAGTGAAGCTGTCTTATGGGTCTTCTCTTTTCTGAATGGACTTAAGGACCACAGGCCGAGGTCACTCTCTTCAATCTGTCATGCAAGTCCACTGGCCCCTTGCATGAAAACTCTATTTTTATGACTAAGCACATCTTAAAGGACTGGCCTCTTAGTACTATTACATTCCTTATTGTTTCAATGTATAAATTCATGGATGTAACATATGTTCAAGCCAAAGCCCCCCATTTACAGTTGGTGAAATTAGGTTAATACAAAGATAAAAACATTTGTCAATCCACAAGCACTTGGGAGCCAGAACTTGGGCATCTAACCATTGTACCACGCTTCTGCCTAAAATCTTTATTTTATTTTATTTAGAAACAAATAGCAATGAGACAGTATCAAAACTGACCAATTGGTAGATTTTCTCTATTTGTTCTACACTTAATATATTGATATTCATTGAAAAAAATTGATGAGCTTCAGTGCTATGTTCTTGTTCTTGCAAACTCAACTACTTTATGGTTTTGATCACAGTAACATATTTTTTTTTAAATTTTCGAATCTACTCTTAGTCTTCAGCTGGTAGTTAAATCCCTAGAAGATAAATAAAGCTGTCACAGGTCTGCATCATTAATAGCGAAATAGGAGTTAATTTAGGCCAAACTTTGCACCAGTGAAGACAATAGTGATGATTTAGATAACCAGATCACTCAGCCTTTCTATCTCCTTCTTCAGCTGATGTGGTAAAAATAAACTCATAAGGGCTGGTCAGACAGCTCAGCAGACTGAAGTGTCTGCTTAAGCAGGCGCAGGCACCTGCCATACTGGCCCCACCTCCAGGGCATGCTGAGACTGGGCATGGTGGCCTGTACCCAGTAATCCCAGCACTTGGGAGGATGTAAGCAAGAGGATCAGTATGATCCAAGCTGTGTAGTGAGACCCTGCAGACCCTGTATGAAATACATAAAAATACAAAATAAACTAAACTCACATCAACTAAGTAGAAAAGCATTTTTAAATCTACTTATCATTTCCTTGGCAAAACTTCAATTGAGTGGACTCCAAATAATGCAACTTTAGAGCATGTTTTATTTATTTCTACCTCACTGAGAAGCAAAGGAGGAATAATACATTTGACATCTGAGGCCTTCAAAAAGTGCAACAAATTGTTTCTTCTGTACTTCTATCCTAGCTGCATATTTACACAGTATTAGTTTTCTCTTCCAATACGACATGGCTGATACGACCTCACATCCAGAAAAACAGATAATGTTCTATTTGGAATTTAGGACAAGCAAACCAGTATTGTTATTTATTCTCCTTTCTCTTTTCAGCATGTATACTCCATTTAAATGTTAATTTCCTATGGTTTGTACATTTTCTGCCAAATAATTCCCAGCTCTTAGCAAAGAGCAATGGATAGTTCATAGCACATCAGGAAAGCAGGTGAAAATGGATGTTACAACAGAAACCACTTCCTGTGCAGCTGGTTTCTGTAAGAACTTTAACATGAAGCAGATTGCCATTTCTCAGACATCTTAAAATAATGAATCAATCAGATTATGAAATTATTGTCAATATAGGTTTACTCTGGTATTTTCATACTTGTTATGAAATAGACTAATAACATATTATTCTTTATATTCATATTGCATTACATGAATATTATAAACTATCTTATGATCATAAAGTGTGTATGTTAAAAATCTAACTGCTCTCCAGTATCTCAGAAAGCAATTGCATATGTACAATCTGTTAAATGGTAATAATTTTAAATGAGATCATTACAATGTGCCATAATCTGATAGGACAAGTGTCCTTATAACAAAAAGAGACTAGGCAAGACAAACGCAGAGGGAAGGTCATTTGAAGACCAGTGTCTGCAATCCCAAGGAAACATGGCAGAAGAAACTAGCCTTGCAAACATGTTGATCAAGACTCCACAAAAGAAAAAGGTTCTGAAATTTAATAAGTACATTTCTGAGAAAATAAGTATTAATTTGACCTACCAGTAATTTTATGGACAAACTTGTCCTTCAAATTAGAATAGTAATGCCTTGTGTTTCTTTAGTCTTTTTCTACTTTTTTGGGGGTGGGGCACATATATATATATATATATATATATATATATATATATATATATATGCCCTTATTTCCTTTCCCCTTCTCCTATCACAGTTTCTCATTTCTATTGTACAGATAGTTCACAATATCTATTGTACAGTTTGGGTCTTATGTACTCATTCAGTTTCTCACACAAGTGAGACAGTGAAATGTTTACACATACGGGGCTGATTTAGTTCATTTGTGAGCATGGCTATGGTTGGATCCATGAAAACTTTTATCAGATATCAAATAAATGTTTAATGAGTCTTAAATATATTTTTGTAAAAAATTTCTATAACTGTTATCAGCAATAACTTTAAATCTGATCTTACAGCATCATGATAATTTTGTACATTTAAATAATTATCTTTCTCTCCCACATTGTTTCATAGTTTCATTTCCTTCTTTCAGTAGTCAGCTTAATGTTTCTAACCCCATCTCAGTGATTCATGAATTTACAGCTTAAATGGGAAGACCAATACTAGCTGCTTCGTGAATGTTGTTTCGAAGTTGCATGAAACACATCAAGTACTTACTAGATTGATTTTCTCATTCTTGGGAGTTCAAATGTTGTGGTTATAAGTTATAATGATTAAAATACATTTGAATAGGGTTCTTATCATATAGCTACTTATAAAGAGATATGAAGATAAATCACCACTTGGGGAAATAATAAAATGATTTCCAATATTCTTGAAATAGTTTCAAAATATGCTTAAAAGATTTTGCATAAGAAATATATGCAGATATTGTAAGCAAAGAATATTTCATATAATGCAGATGTCTCCCTCACCTTCTGCTTTGCTTAGATGTGACACCTGACACCCTCAATTTAAAGGACAGGTTTGTTTGGTTCCTGGCCTTAGTTCCTTGTCGGCCAGCTATAAGACAGGAGGGCATGATGGCAAGGCCTGGTGCCCGGCAGCTGCTTACTCCATGGTTACCAGGAAACACAGCATCAAAAGAGCTGGGAAAAGAGCTACACTAACACTCCATCCTAACAAGAAGTCAACTATAGCACCCCATGATCCAAGCATACTCCGAACACATGAGGCCATGAGAGCCATTTTAGACCTAAACCATAATATTCTACCCCACTCCCCAAAAGACTCATGATCATCTCTTTATTAAAAGTGCATTTAGCACATCTCAGAGAGCTGGAAAAGGCTTAATGGCTCAAATTGTGCTGAACAGTACAAGTCCCAAATCTCCCCTGAGACTAAAGGTAAACTCTGTGAGTCAAGGACTGCTGGTATCCAGTGGGACAAGGTAAACACTCCCATTGTAAAAGGGAAGACCAAACAGACAGAAAGAAATCAGACCAAAGCAAGATCCAAGCCCAGCAAGGTGAACACTTAATTGTGTAGCTCTGTGTCTGTCAACCAAGGAAAATTGTGGCCAGATACTGACTAGCAGCCCAACCCCACAGCATCACCAGTAGTTGTGGCCATCATGGCTCCTCTCTGCAGCTGGTTTCTCTCACCCCTTCCAGCTTTCCTCGATGCTCCATGTTTCTGGCTTCTCCTATGTCCTTGGGTCTCCACTATACATTTGGCTTCACTCTCCCAGCTTTTGTCCTCTCACAAACATAGTGCTTGGCTTCTCAAGACTTCTTCTGAAATCTGAATTGCCATCTCCTTCTCTTTTAATGTGTTTAGTACAGGGTCTCACTACACATAGTTCAGACACATAGTGATCCTCCTGCTTTCAGCCTCCCTAGTGCTGGAATTACAGGCAGTGCCACCATACCCAGACTCAGTGGCAGGCTCAGGATGCCCATGAATGGGCTAGTTTGGTGCTGGGGATCAAGCCCCCTTCATTGTGCTTGCCTAAGCAGGCACTTAATCTGCTGAGCTATCTTGCCAGTCCATTGAGCTACCTTGCCAGCCCTTGACATCACTCTGCAATTCCTGCATTCTGTATGCCTATAGAATCAGCACTGCAATGAAAATATGCCAAGGTCTTCCACTGGCTTCAACAGCAGCAAACCCTCTTGCATCACATCTGCAAAGGTGTCTTCAGAGCCTGAATGTCTCACCACTGACAAAAAATCTCACAGAACCAGTTCTGTAGGTGTCTCTCTGGGCCTTTCTCAAGCAGCACGCCCTGGACCTCTCTTCTCAAAGCAATTATTGTGCTTCTTTGTCTGTAAAGTGTGGGTTCTCGCTGGTTTCTGAGGTGCCCCCGAAGTATCCTTCTTATTATGTTGTACAGTACTGGGCTTCTTTTTAATGTGAATCATTTTGGCAATCTAGCATTTCCCCTAACTTTCCTCAAATTTTACCCTTTTGGTGAAATTCAGATCTTTTAAAATCACTCAACTGTGCTCTTGATTTGCTCTTGATTCTTCATGTCAAGCTGGCTAAAATCCCCAAGCGGCACTCATGGATGGCATCACTTAAACACTGGGATGCCTTGAAGTTTTCTCTGCCATGTTAATTAATCTACTGCCCTTAATCTCAGTCTCACACAAAGTCTCAGGAGATGAGAAAAATGTATACAAGTTTTCTGCCAAGGCATAACGTACATGGGCTGGAGTCCAACTGCCAGCGGCATCTTTGATCCTAACTGAAACTTCCATAGTCTGGCCTCCATCTCTATACTTTGTAGGTGTGCTCTGGTCTTCTGGCCTTTGACAAGAATCTCCCATTAAGCTTAGTTTATGGTATTGTAGAGCTTCTCCAGATGGCAATCTGGAGAAGCTATATCCTTGTAAACTCTAAATCTTTCCAAACTTCTTCCACAAATCAGTTCCCGAGGCTTCTGAACCACATGGTCAGGTAGTAATACAGCAATGGCCTCACTTCCCTGGTGCCAGAATCTGCTTTCCTTAGCTGCTTTCCTTGTCTCAGGGACCAAGTACCCAGCACCTATAGTCTAAAAGAGAGGTTTAGTTTAGTTCATTTTTTGGTCCATAGTAGAATAGCTCCAAAGCAGGACAGCATAGCAGATTCGATAGAGCATAAGAGAGATGTGCTCATGGCATACAGGGAGCAGAGAGCCAAGGGAGTGCCAAGGATCCAAATTTACCTTTTCATTTCATAAGCACAGTGACTTTTCCACATATGAAGTATCCAACAAGTTGGCTATATTTCTCTCATAATCCAAGCATCTTCCGAACACATGAGGCTTTGGAGAACCATTTTATACCTAACTCCTAACAGTACAGAAGAGCTACTCATGCCCCACATCTTGCTTAAACTCCCTGAGTTATGCTCAGTGGCATCATTTATGATCTGCACCAGCAAAATGCCTTGTGAGAAGCTGGACTCAAACATGGGCTTTGACACCCATATGAGGGAATCTTCCCATTCTGTGACAGATGGATTTCATAGATCATTTCTTGCTTCTCTGTTAAGCTGTAAAGCAAATCACCACATAGAAACTCTGTATACCAAAGTGTTTATTACTTCTTATTGTTAAATAAATAACAAACAGCAATGATATACGTGGGCTCTCCACCATCACAAGCTAGGAGTGACACTGATAACTTGAAACCTAATTCTCTCCCACCCTAAGATTCCTCTTACAACACAGGCATTATGCCACTTGCGTCTATAAGGGACATCATTAGACACAGCAGGGGAAAGTCTTCACTGTGTCTCCAATAATGATGTGAACTGATTGTCCATTCCTTTAAAAAAAATCTTTGCTCTTCCTCTCAGACTGCAAATCAACACCTGATGGATTTCTGCACTAATGCTTCCTTTTTCCCTCATGGGCACCATCACCCTTAGAATTAATATGCTTTCCCTTCAAGTGTCAAGCTTAGAGCACATTTTGAGTTTCTCTTTAGCAAGTGAACATCATCTCCTGCATACTGTGTTTTACTTTTATTTCTGGATCCTTCATTCATCCTTCCTGCTTTGATGATTTTGTTTTTCTTATTCCTTCTACAAGTTTGGAAGTATCTTTCTTTTGCTATGCTGCATATGTCTCGCAAATATCCCAAACCCTTCTGGAACAAAGCATCCGACAATTTGGCTTTGAATGTAATGATCCAAATTGAGGATATTTAGCTAAAAAATTTCAATAAATTCCAAAACAAAATGCAGAAAGCTCACATTTCTTATTTTTCTTCAGTTCATGCAGCCAGTTTATACTTAACATCTTATAATCTATAAGTGGTTCAGGACAGTTTGTGGGCAGAAAATATGGCACAAAATGAATAAGTATCCTTGTAGGAAGTTCTAAAAAGTTTTTCTATGGAAGAATTATTAGACACAAAATAGTTTCTTGAGGAAAACAAGAAAGAAAAAAATCTTATTACTCATTAAAAGTTTAAGAAAGGCATTAAAAATTATGCCATGGAAAATAATACTCTCCTAAAAACTAGACTACAAGACTCAGAGTGAATTCATTCATAAAACAAATGGTTTCATAAAAATTCTGCCTAGAAAAAGAGTATTCATGCCTTTACATAATACTTTAGTCTCTTACAAAACATTTATTTAAAATATTTCAAATAGTGCCATCCAACTGCTTTCTCTTTCCAATGACCTCCTACCCAGCCCCTTTAAATTGGGCAGCAGGAGATATTGTACTGAACATATTATCTTTATAATTTCATAGAGCCCTCAGCTGGAGTTCAGGATCAATTCTCACACTTTAATCCTATCTGCCAAAGAATTTTTAAACTACATAACTGACAAATAACCTGAGCTGTAATTTATGGATCTTTCCTCCACAGGACATAGATAGTTAGAGATGGTTTTTAATACCAATCACCTCACAATACTATAAAATTTGAGTACTCTTATGAAGAACATTACCTCCACAAACAAAAACAGAAAAACAAAATACAACAGCAGCATCAAAATATCCTGCCAGGCCCGTTTCTTTAATAAAAGATAAATTCTGGACTTTATCCCATTTGATTGACTTTTATTATAGTCTTCTTTATAGAAAAAAACTTAAGTTTAACTGAGAGTATTTCTTACTCTCCTGATAGGATGCTGTGGTCTCCCCATCACCTATATTCCTGTTTATCATACTATTAATTTGGTAAAAGGGGAAGATGCAATGTGTTGCATTGGTGTTCACTGAGATTTATACATACATTTTAAACATATGATTTTTAAAATCTCATTTATATGTCATAACACCTGTTCAGACTTTCTCATATAGCCAATTGCTTATTTAACAGCCACACTTGGGCTTTGTGAAAGAAGAGTAGTATGTCTAATACTGCATGTATCATTTTCTGTCGTCACAATGAGTCCTCTTTCCTGGGCAGATTGCAGGGAAGGTCAGGATCCTGGTGCTGCTCCAAGGGAGCAGCAGTGCCTCCTGTAAGACTCCTCACTCATCTTCTTTCTGCCTTAGTCTTATTGCAACCCCACCTCCAGAAAGGTACCACAGTATATGTTGGTGTCTTTATTTTTGCCCTGAAGTTTACACTGCTAAACATGGCTGTAGACATTTTACTTCTTAAGCCTCACCCTCCTTCTGAAATTAGCTGTTCTGGTTTTCTCAAGCATTCTGTATTCTCTGACTCATCAACTCTTCTTTTTATATGAGAGGGCTCGCCCCATGACCTCGTCTCATACAGAGACTCTATTGTTTCTCCTGCTCTGTACTTCAATATGATTTTCCTGTTAGACTATTCACTCAACTCCCTGTCTTTCTATTACTGTGACAACACCTGACATTAATCAGTCCAAAGTAGGAAAGACTCTTTTCAGCTCATACTTGAGAAGTCTCCGTCCATTGTTGCATTATCTATGATGAGGCAAAACATCATGCCAGATGGGCACCATAAAAGAACACTGCGCCCCTTACAGAGGCCAGGAGGCAGAGGTGGAAGGAAAGGCTGGAGGAAGGGGTTGAGTAATTCTACTTTGTATCATTTCTTCAATTTTTTTCCTTCTTGGCTTGAAAATTTTTTTCTCTTGAACTTGTAATGTAGCCATTGCTAACTTTATTTATATCCTATAAATGAAGAATATTTTTAAAACGATTTCCAGAAGTTATTGATTTGCTCCTTGACTAAGATTAATCTTAAAATTTTCCAAAGATAAGGTATGTTTCAGGAGCAATGTGTATGGCATTAATTATAACCCATTTTTTATGAAAAGACAATACATTTCCTTCAAATAACTAGTCCTGGAGAACATTGAAAAAACTTTACAGTAGACCTTACAGTGCATTTATTTCTTTTACATAATGAAATATTTATGTATGTGTTCAGATAGCAAAGCTAAAGTGTTAGACATATTTTTCCATCTGTGAAATTGTAGCATTTCTCTGAGCAACACGATAAAAAATCTAAGTTTCACAAATAGAGTAAGTTTGTGGTTCACTCCCAGCTTTTGACCCCTTGCTTGTCTTTTCCTGTTTAGTTTTTAGCTTACGTGGTTACATAACCATTGCTTTTGCTTAAAGGTCAGCCAAGAGTAAAGTTATATCTTGCTGGAGGTGAGATGTAAACAATGTCTGATCTTGCCCTGCCATTTTTCTTAAATCTTCCACAGAGCTGGGTGAAGTTGTGCCAGTATTCATAAAAGAAGATTATGTTTTAGAATCTGTATTGTATTATTCAATAAATATTTCAAGGTGTCTGCAAACAGGGATTAATGGGTTTTTATATTTCAGGAAACCAGAAAAGTATCAAGCTGAAGAATTAAATAAAACACCCGTAGTTGATGCTCATATAAACTGTAACTTAAAATAAAATGTGTGTAAACTTCCTTTTCCTTGTGTTTCCTTTTTTTGTCATAAAATAATTCAGAATGAGATGAAATGAGACAAAAATGAAAGGATATAAAAACAATTTAAAATTGACCTTCACTCTGAAAATGAATGCCGTTCTTCAGCCATCAGTGCCTATCATCAATGGTGGTGTCTGCCAGCAAGTAAAACATCTGGATGAGAAAAGTACATCAGATCCTCTGCAGCGTATTTCTCTGCCTTCACTGTTGGAACTGGAGGTACTGAGCTAGGAGAGAACAGTTGTCTGAAACCTCTATAGCATTTCAGCAGAAATTTTTGATGAACTACGTATTTATTTATTTGTTTTTATGTTTTTGGTGGAACCGGGATTGAACTCAGGCCCTTGTGCTTGCCAGGCAAGTGCTTATTCTATTGAGCCATCTCCCCAGCCCCTGAAGTATATATTTAAACATTCACTCATTCATCAAGTGACCAGATTCCTTGTAAAAATCTTTCTCCCATAAAAGAAGTTTTTAATTTGTTCCATTACCAGAACCAAACTGTATAAATTAAGTTGGATTGCCTTTCAACTCTTCAACTGGAAGGATTCCTTAGTGATTTAAATGAGTTTCTTAATCACTGAAAAACAGCAAGTATCTAGCTAAGCACCTCATCTTGGTGTTTCTCCCTCTGTTTCTGACCCAGGTAATCTATGAACTAATCTGCCAACCTGTAAGATATTCTATAAAAATGACAGAGGTTTTTCTCTTGAAGTTGCTTATATTTATTTTAATCACCACTCATTTTAGTACATGGCTACTAACAAATTAATGTATGCAGCATAAAAAGCAGTGATAGTGTTATACTTGTTTGGAATTAAGTGAAATGTAAAAACTGTGGAAATACATAAATGTGTAAGTGTTACAAAATCAAATAGTTATTTTCATGCAAAGTATGAAATAATTACATATTAGGAAAAAAGTAACTTCTATAGTTACTCCATTGATGATCTCTTTTGTTCTTAAATTTATTCTTCACACAAAATTTCTTAAACAGCTACATCAAGGTTTCCATAAAGGATAAACACTCCCTCTTACGATTTGGGTTCTCAGTGTGCTTGAGATCAGTTTTTTCACTTATATTATAGAAAAGCAGTTTGAACTTTGACTGCAGTCTCTGAACTTGTTTACTTATTTATTAATTTGTTTATTTATTCTTAATGTATTTGGTACAGGGTCTATCGGTTCCCACTGCACAAATCAGATTCATACTGATTCTCCTGTCTTCAGCTCCCCAAGCGCTGGGATTATAGGTATGCACCACCAGACACAGTCTCAATCACTGGCTCAGGGTGCCCTGAAGGCGTGGCTAACACAGCATGGGGATCAAACCCCCGAACCCTAGCGCTTGCCTAAGCAGGAATGTTAGTCTTTTGAGCTACCTGGCCAGCTCTAATCTCTTAACTTATGAATGTAATTTTCAAAATGTTCATCAATTTAAGAAATGTTAATTGGTATTTTAGTTATTGTTTACTGTGAACGAATACCACCCATTCGTTTTTGAGTTTATAAATGTAATATTGTAAATCATTTATGGGCATTATCATTTTGATGAATTACACTTTTGAGAATTAATTCCTTAAATATTCAATTGTTGCATTTCAACTTTAAAATTAATGAAAATGAATCACGCTAGCATTATGCCTATGTAATGAAAGATCTATGTACTGAGCAAAGGCAGGTAAGAAGAATATACCAAAATAAATATAATAACAGGCACACTACAACTATCATTTCCTGAAAACTTGTTAAAACTATAGTTGCACAGACTCCATTTTTGTATTTACTAAATTGGACTTCTTATGGGTCATGCCTATTAATCTGTACTTTCAGTCCTCTGTTTTATGTTTGAAGCAATTCATTCAAAAGAGTAGTGTATGTACTGATTCCTTTAAGTATTTTTTGAATGCTATGAACAGATTTATTTTTTCATGTAAAAATTTGTACACATATTAGTGAGTTGTCTTTTGGCAGATAAGTACAAGGAGCACAGTATGGTCATTTTTGTTCCCCCTCCACACCCCTTATTCTGCATTCATGTTAGTCCCACATTTCTGAGGATGTCACAGTGCATGTAATATTTTGCACATATCAGCCCCTCTCCTACCTGTTGTTACACACCTTTTATTCCATCCTTCTTGTCAATAGCAGGCTACCTTCTACATTCTTATCATCCTTTTTGGATTCCACATATAGAACAGATGTGATACGTGTCTTTGTACCCCTGGCTTATTTCTTCTACTTCAAAATGGTTTCCACATCTGTCCATTTTCTTCTAAATGACAGAATTTTGTTCTTTGTGATGACTGAATAACACTGTACACTGTATGTCTATCACATTTCCTTTATCCATTCATTTGTTGATGGGCATCTCAGTTGGCTCTGTGTCTCAGTGACTGTCAACTGTACCACAGTAAACATGGGTGTGAAGGTGCAGTGGCCAATACATCGTGTCAGCTTGGCTGGATTGCCTCTGGGGTTCCACAGCCTGTGGGCTGTGCGGGCGTGCCTTCCCCAGAGTGGCTCAGCACAAAAAGGGTATATCAAGGGGTTGAGCTCCTTGGAGGACTTGATGATGCAGCCTCCACTTCAGAGGAGCTCGGATCTTCACAGCAGCCAACACCACAGTACATGTGGAAGGAAGAGTCAGAGGTTTGACAGATGCCACAGTTGCTCCTCCTCCTCTTCTCTTCTTTGTTTTCTGCTGCCATGAACTGCTGCAGTCTGCCTTGAGCCAGCTGAGTATGGACTAAAACCTCCACTAACTGTGAGCTAAACAAACCTTTCTTTTTCTTCATTTTGGCTATTGGTATTTTGTCCCAGCAAGGAGTAAAAAGTATCTGAGACAGTATCGCTGTGGTATGTTGGCTCCAATTGCCTCAAGTATGCACCAAGCAGTGGTACAGCTGAAGCAAATGGTAGTTCTATTTTCAGATTTTTGGACGGTTTTATTTTGCATTTCTGCTGATCTCTGGAAAGGAAGAGATAATACTTAATTTGTCTCCTTTGTTCAATTGTTTGTACTTTTTCTTTTGTTAATTTCTTATACGTCTTTTTCGTTCTTCTTCCAACTTCACATGTATATATGTGGATTTATGAATAGATGGTTGGAAAACTACACTACGCACTACAACAAGTGCTATGACATTCATATTACTGTGTTAAGTGAAATCTTCTATCCCTTGTAATTTTTTTGTTTTAATTCTAATTTGTACTCTCTCTAAAAAATAAAAAAATTTAAAACATGCATACTGATTTCCATAGTAGCTGATTAATTTACACTCCCAGTAGACGTTTCTCACCTGCCGTAGCCCCACTGTCTTATCATTTATTGTTTTTTGTATTTTTCATGATAATCATTCAGACTAGGGTAAGATAGAAAATAAATGTTGGTTGCATTTCCTTAAAGCCTAAAGATGCTAAACATTTCCCATATAATTGTTAGCCATGACTACCTTCTCTTTTGAGAATTGTCTGCCCAGTTCCCTTAGCCTGAAAGAAAATAACTGCACACTTAGACTATCTTAATTTGTAGAATTTTCCTCATGAAACCAAAATTCAACCTATCTTTCTCTTCTACTGAGAATGACTGGAAGAAGAACCAACCTAAGCAGCATTTCTGTACACCTTCCAAAACTGTCCTGAAGGAGGGAGTGTATGGATCCACACAGGCCTGGAATTTCCAAGCTCTAGATGTCTGCTGCTAGCCTCCCTTGAAGGTAAAAGTCAACATGAATAACAGTCATTGAACTTAAACTTTTCACATTTTTATTTCAAGCAAGCTTTCTGTGTGTGGTAAAGGACTAATTTTTTACATGAAAATCTTTTAAATACATCAAGAATTTTGTAATCCTTTCTCCCCCCACCATTTTTTATATATTGAAGACTATAACCTCGATAGGATTTGTGCATCTCAACTTAGAATGACTCTCACTAGTTAAATCGCCCTCTTTAAAGTCACAGAGGCAATCAGCTAAAAAATTAGAGGTAAAGACAAAGTTACCTTTCCTGATGAAATTTGAACCTGTTGGAGAGGGTAAAGATCAAGGTTAAAAGATGACTTGAGTCCTTTATAGCTCAGCATAATAATATGATTTTACTTCTTATACTTCAGTTTAATACTTTTCTGATGGATGGTTAAGACCAAAATAAAGCATGACCTAGTAACAAGAAATATAGCTTTTGTATCTGATTAAGGTCAGTCAAAGCCCCTCAGGATTTATCCTGAGACACTTACTGCAGTTTGTAGATACTTTGTCTGTGTCAGCCATGAGGATGGATCACGGTCATTGCTTGACCAATTTGTTTTCTGTGAAAGCCTGAGAGAATGTTTTCTCTCCAAGTGACTCTCCTTAGGCACATTCTACATCATCAGTCACATTCCTCTGTGGCCCCATAATCTCCTTGACCAGAAAATTTGGGATACCACTGAGTTGCATGATGTTGCAGTACAGGTTCTCCTATGTCTTGAGTCTTAATTGATCTTGAAAGGGTAGGGCAAAAATGTTGGCTGTCCTTGTGGCCCTCCTTTTTCTCTAATTTTAGGTCTGCAAACTTAGGTTTCTAACCCTCTGAAAGAGAAACTTTTTGTTACTACTGTACAACCTAGGCTGTTGAGCTTAACCTCACTGTCTGTCTGAATATCAAACATCTTAGGCTTAACATGGAACAGGTATTTTTCATCAAGTATTGATATGTTAAACTTTAAGTCCTACAAAATATAACACAAAAATTTAAAAAATTAAAATATATTTTAAAAATAGAAATAATTAATTATATGTGTTTACACATAGATTTAAAAATTTAACCATATACAGCATTGTAGCAGGACATTCCCACATCACTCCTTTTCCTCCCTCCTGCTTTCATTCACCACCTCCTCCTTTTTAAACAAACATCTACCCAAGAGACAGCTTGGCTGCAACAGGCACGTCATGACAACCAGCACCTATTCAGAAGACCAGAATGACAGGCACTCTCAGCCTGAACCTACTACTACAAATTGTCACCTTCAGTGCAGTTGCTTAGTTCACAGGTATCAGCATATAGTTAGTCAGTGTGAGAATCCTTCCAATTAACTGCTAGATTCGAAAATCTTCTGAAGATTATAAGGATGATTGCCTTTCCCATCTTGTACATATAGTTGTATGGTTTTACCTCTGTTGTGTTTCCAAGCTCTTCTCCTTCCTCTCTTCCTGTCTACGCTTCAAGTGTTTGCTTTCCTTTTAACTGAGTTATACCTTTCTACTTGTAATTCTTCTTTTGAGTTATTATACTAGGGAGACTTTATGATATTTACACATGTGTGTCTGGCTTATTTCACTTATGAGTATATGTTCAAGTGGCATCCACTTAAATGTGAAGGCTTTAAGTTTATCATTCTTTATATCTGAGTAATACTCCATTGTATAGAAATACCACATATTTTTCATCCATTCATCAGGTGATGGGTATCTAGGTTGTTTCCAAGATTTGGCTATCACAAGTTGTGCTGTTATAAATATAGGTACACATATATTACTATGTATGATGTTTTTGGTTGCTCTGGGAAAATTCCCAGTAGGGGGATAGCTGGCTTGAATGGGATTTCCAGTCCTATTTCCTTAAGGAGTCTCCACACTGATTTCCATAATGGTTGCACCAGTCTACATTCCCACCAGCAGTGGAGAAGGGTTCCCTTTTCCCCACAACCTCTCCAACGTTTGTTTTTGGAAAAAATAAAAAATAAAAATAAAAAAAAAACATTTGTTTTTGGTTGATTTGTTTATGATAGCCGTTCTTTCTGGAGTGAGATGGTATCTCAGTGTTCTTTTAATTTGCATTTCATGGATGGTTAAGATAGATATACAGCTACATTCTCTTAATTCAATGAATAGAGGAATCTGTTCTAATAGTGTTTGTAAATAGACTATCATGTCTGCACCTTGTACAACAATTAACCAGTAAGAAAACTATGTGCGATGTATTAATTATGGAAACTGTCCTACTAATTTGATTTGAAAATGTCTCATTGCTATTTGTTTTTCAATAAAATTATGAAGAAAGAAAAGAAAAGAAATTTAAGGAGAAAAGAGCTCAAAAGAACAAATAAAATTGAATGGTATAACACAGTTAAATGGAAATTGAGCACTTAAGGATTAAACAATGAAGAGAAAGAGAAAGGGAAAAAGTGAGGTGTGCCAGGAACAAAACCATACCTTTATATAAACAAAATGGTTTAAGGTAATGGGCCTAAGAATCACCATTATTTTTTGAAAATAGCAGTTGAAGGGGAAAATTCTCACCCTAACTAACTCCATATGCTGTGAACTAAGCAACTATAAAAAAAATAAAAAATACTATTGTCCTGCTACAGTATTGTATATTGCTTTATTTCTAAATTTCTGAGTATATATGTGTAACATTTTAAAAAATCTACATAAAATGAAAATAATATATAAAGAAAATTGGACAGTGACTACCTAGAAACTAGAAGCAGGGACAAGAGGGATAGATTATAGAGAGGCATCAGAAAATTTGGGGAGGTGATGTATGTTTTCACTGCATTGATATTATATATATATTTTTTTTTTTTAATTTTTTTTTTTTGGTGGAACTGGGGATTGAACTCAGGCCATTGCTCTTGCCAGGGAAGCATTTATTCCACTGAGCCATCTTCCCAGCCCCACTGCGCTAACTTAGGTAAATGTTTCATGGGTGTACCGATATGTGAGAACTTACATATTTTGGAGAGGGGATGTAGCTCAGTGGCACAGCACTTGCCTGGTAAGTGTGAAGTTGTGAGTCAATTCCTGGAACCAGAAAACAAAATTGCAAATTTATATATATTTTATTATTCATCAGTTATATTTCAATAAACTTGTTAAAAATGAAAAAAAAGTTAAAAGATGAAGAGGAATAACAGGGACTGGGATCAAGTTTTCTTTCTCCTCAGTTTATACCACTGACCCAGCATGACACAGATGTTCATGAGCTCAGTAAAGCACAACAGTGGCTATGTATCTTTGTTCTGTACTCTTTCTTTCAGTTGTGCATGTTTTAATAGTCAAGACTGCAAGGTAAGGTAAGGAACAAGTTAAGATGGAGGAGAGCTGATGAGATAGTTCAGTGGAATAAGCATCTGCTTTGGCAAGTGCAGGGACCAGAGTTTGATCCTGGTCCTATATGCTGCTCTGGCTTTGTCCCTTGGGCTCGCTGAGCCAGTAACCAAGTCCAGGCATGGAGCATACAATCCTGTAATCCCAGCACTAGGAAGGCTGAAAACAGGAGGATCACTACTGATCCAAGAGGTGTAGTGGGCCCCTGTGCCAAGAACATAAATGGTAAAAACAAAAACAAAAATGGAGGAGTGTAGAGTGAGATACCCCTACCTTTTCTACACACAGCTTAATAGGACTGAGTGTAAAGGGGGCCACTGCGTTCCCAGCTCTCTTTGAGTTTCTGTAGACCACAATTACATGCCTCTGCACTCTGCTTGACCTGATCTTGGGTCCACAAATGGTGACCCGTCATGTCAACACATAATCCCTTTTGTGAGATCTTCGGGCCTACTTTTGTATTCCATCTGCAGTGCACACCTCTTAGAGGCAAGTACTTTGTCTTGTCTATCATCAAGCCTCTGGTGTTTTTAACCATACTCGGCCCAGACTAAATGTTCAGCAATTGTTTAGTAAGTAAATGAGCACAGAAACTTCTCTTAGCCTTAAAAATTAAAAATACACACAGCTATCTTTGTTTCTTTCAAAAAGCTTTCTCAAAAAAATATATCACATCAATGTATCTTGAAAAAAGTGTTATAGCAAGATGTATATACTTTAATTTTTGTTTTAATTTGTATTAGTTGTTCAATAACCATTGTGAGTAGAATATGCACCTGTATAGAAGATGTAGCCCATAATAATATTTACAGTGATTTATTTATCTGCATATTTTTGAAGGAATTAAATTTTATAAAATGTTAGAGTGTTAAAAAAATGAATTTCCACGATAGCTAGCTAGCTAGCTAGCTAAATAGATAGATAGATAGATACATACATACATAGGGGGTTATTATGACTAAAGTTTGATACTGGTTAAAATCATTATAAATGTGCAAATCATAAGAAAGAGCATATGTTCTTAACATAAACTAATATTGTGAAAAAATATAGCATAAAATGGAAATATTGTATTCTTACCCACAGATCTTTTTCCTATTCACTTTTCCTATGGTAATCTCAGCAGTACTATTAAGTTTAAATATGTTTCACTCATTAAATTTTTACATACTTGTATTTCCATATATGTGTGTTTCTGTGTGTGTGTTATTTGCATCTTGTTTCTTTTATTCAGCAACACGACTTGTGTATCTACTAACGTTAGAGCAAAAATCCCATTTTAATTATGCTAAATTAGTTGAAATTAAATGGCTAAGAAGTTTAATTTAGTTTCACATTGTGTAGACGGATGGATAGATATAAATAATTGCTTATTTTCTAGGCTAGGTCAACTTGAATTATTTTTGCATGTCCTTACTCTTGCCAAGGGGCTTCTCATTTTGTGAATATTTGGCACTTGAGATATTTATTGTTACAAAATTTATTAATGTTATATACCTCTAATAAAGTAGTAGAAAGACATGTTTCAATTTATTATAAAAACGTTAAGGTGAAAATGAATTATGAATCTTATTTTCCTAATTACCTAATGAATAAATCTTTCTTACAAAAATATTGCTATTTCTTTTAAAGTAAAAATTTCCCCTTGTGTGCTGGTAAATAGTATGTTTCTAAGCGAGGTGTTAAAAAAATAAAGTGGTCCATAAATAATCTCTGATGTATTTACAGAAAGCTAGAAAAATTCTCAGGAAAAACTCTTACAAGTAGTAGTGTTTTTATCATTGTTGCTAAATTCTTGATTCCTTGTATTAACTATTATCAATTTAACTGAATTTTGTTTTAATAGAAAAGTAAGCATTTATCATGCAGACTGTGCATGTCTTTAGAAGTACATTCCCAGTGAACACTAACTTCTAATAAATTGCTATCATGGTGTTCAGATCAGAAAACTAACTCAAAATTTGTCCTTTCTCAAAACATTTGAGAAATTCAGAGAATGAAAAATAGCTTCTGGCACAGAAGTGGAGTTTCTGTGCTAAAATGGCAGAAGCGATGTGCTCATGGCTAGAGAACATGAAAATATTCCAAACATCTCAAGGGAGGTCACCAGCCCCAGGAGCCAAAGGAAGATGCATGACTAACTCTCATGTAAGGTGTGAGCATACTGTGCCCATAGCACAGTATGGAGCTAGATGCAGATCCAAACTACAAAGAACTTTATGAGAAGAAATCATTGTTTGCTTATTAGCCTACTTTTCTTTTTAGTTTTTTTTTTTTCTTTGTTTTGTTTTGTTTTTAATGTATTTAGTACAGGGTCTCATTTTGTAGATTGGGCTCATAGTGATCCTCCTGTTTTCAGCCTCTCAATCCCTGGGATTACAGGCACACACCGCTATAGGCAGTCTCAATCATCATCTTAACATACCCTGGGGGTGAGGCTGGCACAGCTTGTGGTGCCAGAGTTTGAACCCGAGTCCTTGTACTCTGCCTAAGCAGGTGCTTTAGTCCACTGAGATATCTGGCTGGCACTCCTTTTTTTAAATTTGGTACAGGATCTCACTATGCAGCTTGGGCTCATAGTAATCCTCCTGTCTCAGCCTCCCCAGTACTAGGATTACAAGCATGCACTACCATGCCAGGGATCTAATCTAGGTCCTTGCAATTGCCAGGCAGGTGCTTAGATTACTAAGCTATCTCCCTCAACTCAGCCTACATTTCCTTCATAGGTCTTTTGGCAAAAAATGTCTTTGGTCTACCAGAAAAGATGATTTCAAGTGTCATTTTGGGTTCTACCAATGTATATTTTCCACATGCGATCTTTGAGTGCCTTATCTCTGTAACAGCACATAACTTTAGTTCATTGTTAGAAGTCCTTTCTTAGGCATTGAACTGAATCATCAGACTGAATATAGGTAAAACTCTTAGCATTTACATTTATCATTTCTTAACTTTAAAAGACATAAATTGACAGGGGATTTAGCTTATTGTTCATGAGAAAAAAGACATAGATTCTGTTTAGTGGATGTTTAGATAAGGTGGCAGTAAAGATAATGAAAATGTTTTCAAAAATTTCTTGATCCTTGAGTACAGTAATAAATCTCTGAACTATCTTCCTCAGTAATATAATGCAACTACATTTTCTGTGATTATTGGTAAAGGCTAAAGTCGAAGACAAGGATCCTTTCCTATCTTCAATCTCCCCAGTTCACAGAAATGAACACAATCTCTTTTGGCCTTGGTTTTCTATAATAACTAAGAATTTTGGAAACACATAACAGATAGCCAAACTCAAAATTCTTTAAGCAACAGAGAATTGAACTGCTGTTGAATCTCCTTCCTGATCAGAACTGCTGAGCTATCTGATCATCTGTATAACTTTGCTTCATTGCTGTACAATGATATTATGCATAGTTTGCCCTTACTAATTAGTGACTTATTAAGTAATCCTTTGAACTACCTTATTAGGAGAAAACTGAACTAGAATCATATCAAGAAACTAATGTTGATATTGCTATGGCAACAGGAACATCAAAAAAGACACCTAGGATTTAGAAGCAAATCTATTTAATGTTGGATGGGCACTGACAAGGAACCAATCCTAAAAATGTAAGGTGCTGAGGAGGTCTTCTGGGGCTGCAAGCAATGAGCAGGGTACTTGACCATCTTTGATTGGTTCTTACAATATGTATCCTAGTGATCAGCCATGTATGTCAGCAACCAGCTGTTTCTAAGGAACTGTAACCAAAACTCTTACCTGGGCAATTGAAATATATACTGGCTGGTGACGACATTTTTCGCTCTAGTACAAAGTCATAGACTTCAGACTCAACCAACCTAAAATAACATCTCTTAGTCTTTCCCACAATCCCAAGAGAAAAAGTAACTATTCCACTCCCTTGTTTGCTGGATTCTGTTCATAATTTGATACTTTTTTTTTTTTTTTTTTTTTTTTTTTTTTTTTTTTTTTTTTTTTTTTTTTTTTTTTTTTTTTTTTTTTTTTTTTTTTTTTTTTTTTGAGACAAGGTCTCACTATGCAGTTCAGGCAGGCCTTAAGCTCACTTTGTAGCTCAGGCTGGTCTCGAACTCACAACAATCCTCCTGCCTCAGCCTCCCGAATGCTGGGATTACAGGCATGCGCCACCACGCCCGGCATAATTTGATACTTTTTTAAAGCAGTCCCTTAATGCCATGGTGGTGAGGAGAAAGAGATGAAGTGCAGGGTGAGGCTGGGCCAGTCAGGCAAAGGCCTAGAGAGCCAGAGAAAAGAGCAAGTGAGAGTAGCAAAATGAGGATGAATAAGTACAGTCAGACTGCACGCCTGGGTAACAAACTGAAGATTTTGGACTGTATCTTGAATACATCTGTTAAGTAGAAAAGATTAGAAAATCAACTAATAATAATTTGAAGTTTTGGGAAAACAGTCATAACTGGCAACTAACATGGATTGAGAAAGAGAAAAACAGCAGGAAATCCTTATAGACTATTGCAGCAATTTGAGGATAGAGAAATGAGTGATTGGAATGTGGCAATGGTGAGAAGAAAGCAAAAGAAACTTGATTTGCAAAACACTTAGTGGAAGATCTTGAGTAGCTTGATGAGTCATAGGTTAAAGTCAAGATGACTGGGAAATGGAATGAGTCACAGGCCCTTTGGTTGGGCAGTTCTGTGAGCTTTTCTTCAGCAGGAACAAAAGCCTGAGGAAATTTGCATACTTATGTAGCCAGTGACATTATTTTGACTCTCAGGTGCAGTTTGTGTCCAGCAAGCAGAGTTGTGACTTTACCCTTCTTCATAATCTCATCATCCTTTTAATCCATGCTTAGGAACATACATTTTGAGGGCTGCTTGAATATCCTATGAACAATAGATCATAGGGTTGTCCTATGTTGACTGTATTTTAGTCCTTACTTTATTTTTCCAGCTACTCAGTGAAAAAACAGAATGAAGACAATAGTGAAGATTGCGTGGCCTCACATGTTTTGTGTATCTAGCACCCTAAATGAGAGCTGCATCACACTGCCTACGAGTTGGGAAGACAGTCTAATTTGGGCCAAGCTCCATGCCTCCCTATAGAAGTGATGGCTTTCACTGAGCTATTTCCTTTGATTTGCTTTATTATTTTTTATAACTGTCACATTTTGTCTTGGTCTAGTGCAGTGATGGTGAATCTGTTAGATACCAAGGTCCAAACTGAAACCCCAAACCCACTTATTTATTGAGAGAACCAGCATCTAAACACTGAAGTTTTAGTTTAGAAAAAGTAACTCACACATTTATATCTTTTGGGGTTTTTTTTGGGGGGGGGTTGGGGGTGGAAGGATCTCACTAAATAGTTCAGGCTGATCTTGAACTGATATGTCCCAGATGGGTGTGGCAATCTTCCTGCCTCAGCCTCCCTAGTACTAGAATTACAAGCATGTGCTACCACACCCAGCTTGCAGCTTTTGTCTTAAAAGAAAAACACAACAACACACATTCCATAGGTTCCCCTTGTTCTAGTGCATCAAAACAGTTTCAAGACCTCAGAGGACTTTCCCTTGAAACTGGCTGGAATTAGTGAGAACATGGGAATTCGCTTAGGTAGGCATGAGGCAAGACAAAACTATGGTCAACCAGTAAGGTTATAAGCACAATTGCTCAGGTAAAATTAACTAAATCCAGGACCAAATGAGGAAGAGACTCCTGTAGCAAGGGCATGAATACAAAACAGGGTCTTTTCCTGCAGGGGAGTGGGTCAGTGACTCTCTCTGGCTCCCACATGATTGACATCTATTTAGAATACTGGTCCCTGGTGCTCATTCTGAGGGAACTATGTGGCTGCATTTGGTTACTCTTTTGTCCTGAGGTCTAGCCCACAGCAGGGGTGTCTGTCCCTCCCAGAGAGATGAAGTCACCTGGTCTTCCTTACTGTCTTCTTGAGGGTCTAGCCTTGTCTGACTGCATATACTACTTCTAACTCACTCAGCTGCCTACAGCAAAACCAACACCGAGCAAGAGACACTGATGTGAGGTGGAGCTGAGTTATTTAATAAAATATAGGCCCATCCCAAGCCTCTTCACCCTATTTACCTGTAGATATTTGGGAGCTATCTTAATATTTTCTACATATATCTAACACCATTCTTGTTAGTCTGTACTGTATCTCTTGTAACACCTGTTGCATAGTAGCTTACAGCTGCTTAATGGTCTAAAGCAGAATCACGTTTTGAAATTTTCTGTATTGCTAAATTTTTTTTCCTTTTTCCATTGACTTTATTGTTAAATTATTTCTTCAACGTTTAGTTTACTAAAGTACAGAGAAGACATACTATTGTTTTTAAGATACTTTGACAAGAAGGATTTGATAAATTAATACATTGCAAACTGTTTTCATAATGTCTTGGTATCATAGAAGGTGCATACATGATATTAGACTTACAGACATTATTATAGCATATGTCTCTTATCAGTAAAGAAAGAGAGTGTAGCTGTTTATCTTATTTTTTATACCTGAATTACATCAAAGATTCAATAATTAATACTTTCTTCCTTGTTATTTTCCTAGTGGTTGTTCATAGTACTAGAAGCCGACATAATATCCTGTCCAACAACCATTAGTGCAAATCTTGCCTCTCATAGAATTATGTAGAAACACAGCGTTATCTATCCCAACTGTACTGTCTATACACACACATCATGATTCTTCCTTTCTATACCCCTTCCTTGTTCTACACCTGTCAGAGATGGGCACTCCATTGTCATTCATCTAACTTAGGTGCTTGAACTCGACAACACAATCCAACACAGTCCAGCATTCCACAACAATAGTGA